>RXID01016189.1:0-52747 GCA_005019695.1 Trichopus zeylanicus subsp. travancoricus | reverse complement strand
TTCTCTCCAAATACATGTGCTGTTCTCTTCCATATATTATGCTTTGACCTTCCAACTTTAATAATGATTTTTTTTTCACGTATTGACCTATATCCTGATTTCTAATGTGATTGTTCTATGGATGTTAATTGCTAGTATATTGTGTTTGTGCATATCTTATAGGAATTAGTTACTACTCTAGGCAATTCAAGTTTTTTATGTGCATGAGTGGCCTCTTACCTGAGCCATCTGTGGTATGTTAATTTATGTTACCATCTGATGTTGCCCATGCATGCCAACAAAAAAAGAGTAAGAAAAAATCGACCAACTGTTTGGAAGAATAACTTATTCAGTCCAGGGATACTTGTTATGCTTTCTAAACAACTTAATTCATCTTGCTATCACTCCAATGTCTTTTTTAAAAATATTTGAATAGCCAATCTCTCATTAAAAATGTTCCTCAGAAAATTTTGCAAGCTGCTTTTTGACAAAGTTGATGTTTCATCAATCTATCATCAGATCATACTAAAAGTTCTTGAAAGTGTCTTTACTTTATTATTCTATTTATGCAACTATGAGACTTAGCATGTTATGTATGTCTCCTTGTAGATGGCATGATGCTGGCACCTATGATAAGAAAACCAAAACTGGTGGTCCAAATGGCTCAATTAGGTGCAAGGAGGAATACACCCATAGCTCAAATGCTGGCTTGGAAATAGCTATAGATCTTTGTGGTATGCTACTCATTTCCAATATGTGCTACCATTGTTCGATCTTAGTTCAATGTTTCCAATAGGCCCTTTTTTCCCTTCGAGCACGTGTTTTGGATAGATGTCTTTTGTACAAATGTGGGCCAAACTTTTTCATGCAGTTTTGACATGTGGAATGATTGGCATTGTCATTGTTGTGATCAAGAAATATGGGTACACTAATATAGCATCAGAGATTCAGAGTTTTGTAAATGATGTAGTTCTGCACAAGGTTTGAATCAATCTGAAAAAGAACTGATCTCGTTATGCATTCTGAAGAAATATGTCTTGACTAGTGATGCACCTTAGTTGTTTCCTTCTATTCGATCTCAACCTTAAATCTCCCTTTCCAACGTTAGCTTCAAACTGAACAATTTTTTTGGCTCTGAGCTCTTGCAGAGGCATTTGAGCACCATTCTTGTCTTTGTAGCCATTTTCTTGGTCTTTTTGGCAACCTATGTTCACTGACCTCTCCTTCTTTAGTTCTTTTTCTTTCTGATTCTTCTAACTCACTACAGTCTTTGCTCAAGTTGCCTCAAATACTAACAAACAAGGAATTGCATCTTCTAGCTTAGCAGCATTGATCATTATTTCTACAACAAGCTCCTGCTTTGGAGGGGGAATTACCATTTTTTATTCTTGCTAGAAGAATTAGGTGTATTCTCTTGCCTATGGGTGGCAAAAGAATAAGTAAACAAGATATCCAAACTCAACTAACCTAGTTTTGACATGCTATGGGCAAAGCAATTCTGAAGTATGATCAAGATATATTGACGCAATTTACAGAATAGGTCAGTTGACTAAACCCCTTGACTCATCAGGGTTCCTAACAATGTTTTAAGTTTTGGTTTCAGATGTGTTTCGCTTGTTTTGGCCGAAATCAAAACGGCTGAAATTAATTCATTTTGGCTTCGGTCAAATTATTTTTTATTTTTCTTTGACTAAATTTTGACTTGAAATAAAAAAATGTGAAAAGAATTTATATACATATATTATTTTAAAATTGTTAAATAAATTTTTTTGTAAAAAATTGCTTCGAATTTGAAAAAACAGAAATTAATTCCCTAACCATCTGAGCTAAACATCATTTTTGACATATAAATAATATAAAAATGAAATAATACATTTTAAAAAATCAAAATCAAATTTGGATTGAAACGTTTCGGGTTAGTCCGATACTGAAACGTTTCACCTGATTGGTTCATAGTACCCATTTGTGCAGTAAAGTAACCTTGGAGTGATCTACCATAGCCTTCACCATCAAAACTTTGAGTGCAAACTGTGATGTCATTGAACAAATATGAGATTTTGTTATTAACACAATCTGAATAAAATTAAAAAGCAAAGTCAAACATGGACCCCTGGACTTCCTATAATTACCATATATGCAGCAATTGTTGAGATTCCAAACACAAGTGGGAGGATAATGAGATGGCTTTTTTTTTGTCTTGAGTAGCGGAAGGCTTCTTATGCTTGAATTGCCTGGCATGAGAACTCTCTCTAAGATTTGACAACTTCATCAACTTTTGAAAGTCGATTTGCGACATTGACTTTATGAATGAGTTTTTCTAATTTATTTTTTTAACTCAAAAATAGATGGATTTGATATATTTACTTGTATCATTTCTATTAACTGGATCCCATTTAGAAGTATTTTGATGTACCATGATAAATAGTTCAAGTTTTCATGTCTGCTCCATAATATCAACAAAGCATTACTTGAAATCCTCTAGTTGGCTTGTAAATCTAGTGGATTGGGTCAAATACATAGCAGATATGGATCAGACGGGTCAACTAGCCAATAGGTCAGGTCACCCCCATTTTGTCTACATGGAGTATTGCCAGTCGAACTTGACCAATTGACACCTTCCATTTTGTGTCCATAAACAGGATCATGTTTTACAAGAAAAATCAATCCTTGTGACATGCCCTCAGTTCTTCGCACCAAGTCTGAAGACAAAATCTAGTAACCTAATTTCATTCATGCACTCTGCATTGTACAAGCTGAATGTGGTACCTATTTTTTTCCTCTTTCTAAAATCTGAAAGATTGAGATTAGGGATGTAATTCATGCTATACATGTGTCGGGAGTTTCATAACTAACACTTAATTTTTCAGACCTTCTGACCTTGCCTTTTTTTGTCGAAGGAAACACATTACTAGTCTTGTATCATGCCTACTTATAAAGGTTAATGTGGTTATTTATTTGGTTTATTAGAACATAGAAAAGAATCTTCCAATTTGTTGACTTTGTTTGCATGATAATAAGCTTGACATTCTTTACATGTGGTTTATTGATGAAATTTTCCTTGTTGCATAATAAGCTTTATTTTGCCCTTTAAAATTTATGGATATGCATTATATCCTTGTCAAAATAGCTTATCTAATTTTAGTATTTCCTATTACCAGAGACAGTGAAGGCCAAACATCCAAAGATTACTTATGCGGACCTTTACCAGGTGAAATGGCTCTTTAGATTATTTGGATTGTATGATTTATTAATTTGATTCAAAACTGTGTTATTCAGGTTCATATTATTACATTGCAACAAAAGGTTTTTTATGATTCAAATTTTTGATGATTTAATATTAGACAGCTCTAAGGCATGAGATTGGTTGTCCATGTGAGCTGGATATCTCGCATAAGTAACACTTTCTAGGGTAAAGGAGGAATAAAGAAAACTTGGTCCAACAATTAACTTAGTGCAATCTACTTATTCATGATGACTCAAATAGAACTACTGACTTAAAAGTTACTAGGTTGCCAAGACATCTAAAAGAGCTAAATCTGCTAGCCTTTAACATGACCAATTTTCAAGCAGACTACCACAAACTACCTAATCTGATGCAATTAAGATGCATAAGAGGAGATAACAGCAATCTTGCTGAATGAATTTAGATCGCATTATAATAATTATTTAGAATCCCAAACAACTTTGATCTTGAACCTACTCGTTTTGAAATGTTTTTATCAGCTTGCTGGTGGAGTTGCTGTTGAGGTTACTGGAGGACCTACTATTGAGTTTAGTCCTGGTCGAAAGGTGGGTGATATGGCATTTCTTTGCAGACATCCTGCATTTCTTTAGTAACATATTGAATGTTTTTTTCCTATATCAGGATTCAACAGTTTGCCCAGAACAAGGACGGCTTCCAGATGCTAAGCAAGGTATCTATACTATCTGTAGTCATTATTGGACTCCAATTTTCATAGTTTGTGGGAACAATCATTAATATCTTTAGCCCTTCTGCTTATCTCCAACCTATTTTGGTACCTGAAAAAAGCACCAGAATACATATTGAACTGCATTGTTGCTTTCATAATTGATATACGTGAGGCGGTGGGTGAACATAATTTCCGTAGAAATGATGCTGATTGTCAAGAATTATGTGGCTAATGTATTGGTAGTACTTGTTCTCAAGGTGAAAGAGAATGTAGATTCAACTTAACTGATGGAAAGGCTATCTAGGATATTTGGAGTGCATTGTGCTTTTATTTTTTGCCTTGTAAAGTTTGCGGATATCTTATTAAGTATGCTAAACTGGACTGAGGACTGACCTACTGCAGCAAGTAGGCTTTTATGTGTGATGCAGTCATATGTTTTTGACAAAACAAGCATAAGTTAGTTGCCTAGCATCTATCAAGTTTTTGGATGATTGCACAGCTCATTGAACCCTTCTCTGAGTTTCTGGTATTTGGAGTTTTGGGTTTCAAAAGGAAGGTGTCTAGGAACTTTTTTGTTATTAGAGTGTGCTGATGGATTTTTTTTTAACTAACAAAGTAGAAGCCATGTGCAGCTAACCATGTGCAAGGACCGCAAATTTCATATGCAATTTTGACCTACATATCACCTTCCTAGTCCTGATGCCTTCAATTCTACATTCTGATCACATAGGCATGTAAACCAATTCAATGGACTTTCATTTCCATTCACTGATTCATAGCTAGCACTCGTAAACAATTGCAAATCTCTTTCTGTTCTTTATTGCATGAAGTGTTTGTTAAACATGACTTGGAAATTGTGAATCAAAAAATGTTGTTGAGCTCATTCCGATTCTTTGAGCATGCTTAGAGCCCTAGCTGCCTAGCATCTACGTGACTACCCTGGTAAATTCTCGTGTATAAAGTATGTACTGATAATGTGTTCCCTATTTGGCTGTAGGTGCCCAACATCTAAGAGATATCTTCCATAGGATGGGTCTTTCTGATAAAGATATTGTAGTTCTATCTGGTGGTCACACCCTGGTGATGATTTACACAACATAGTGAATTTGTTTTAATTAGCACCTAAAAGGAAATCTTGATTCATGCTTTCTTGCACAGGGTAGAGCTCATCCTGAGAGATCAGGTTTTGAAGGCAGTTGGACAAAGGAGCCTCTCAAATTTGATAATTCCTATTTCATGTAAGGTTAACATATAATTTCACAATTTCATCAATTCAGAAACAATTCTGTGAACTCATATAGGATCCACTGTATCAGAGAACTGTTAAAAGGAGAAACAGACGGTCTCTTGAAGCTTCCATCAGACATGGCTCTCATAGAAGATCCTGTATTCCGGCGCTATGTTGAGCTCTATGCAAAGGTATTATTTCTCTCTTTTTCTTATCTATGTTGTTGAGTGTCAGGTGCATCTCTTGATCTTTATTTTCATGCTTAAACAAATAAGTCAAGAGACTGACCACTAGTGTTATGTGTTTGCATATATGTAGTCTAAATTTGTTATGCATTTCAAAGATACGAACATATTTTTATCCATTTTTTGAAAAGCACAGAGATCCAAGATTGATGAAATTTACATATACCTTTCATGGTCTGTTTCTGTTCTATTATGTTATTCCCACATGCATGTAATTGATATGACTCGCTTGATGTTTACAGGATGAGGGTGCCTTCTTCAAGGATTATGCAGTATCACACAAGAAGCTTTCAGAGCTTGGATTTACTCCACCAAAAATCAGTTTCAGATCCAAATCAAATGTGAAGGTGCAAACTATATTATTTATGGTTGCTGCTATTGGTGTGACTTTGGGCTACTTCTATGAGTTATCTAGGAAAGGTTAAATAAGTTGCTACGTGGTTCTAACATGGCAAAAAAGAACCCAATTGATGTAAGGCTCTAATGTGCAATATTTGGTACTACAAATATAATTGCAAAAAACTAATATCAAATAATGCTTGTTGTTCATTGCTGATGCAAAGCTCTCATGAGAAAGTCCGACACTAAATATAAGAAGTTTGTGAAAAGGAAAATGAAGAAGAACTAAATTGATTAGACTGAATGAAAGTGGCAGGCGAGGCAAAACATATTGCAATGAAATCGCTGGTGTGTGCAACTTAGGCGAAGGACGCGAAAGCATGGCATTGGTGTAATCTCAGTCCCTCAAGCATGGCAATCTCCGTGAAGGTAGTAGCTAATTTGCTTCTACATACATGTAAATATACAAACAAAATCAATATTCGCAAATCAAGTATGCTTGGTTTGCCATGGTGATGGCCACTAAACAGATCCAGGGAGCCCCCATTTGGGAGGGAATCTCTGCTCACAATTAATCAGATTATGTAACCTAGGAGTTTGCTGGTAAAAGACAGTCTCCGACCTCAATTATCGGTTCTATTTCACACTCTAAAGATGACACATCAAATTCCGGGAGGAAAATGATGTAACAAACTGGATTGGAAGCTACGGTACTCAACTAATGCAATTGTTCAAGTGGGTAGATATCCAGGATACCACCATGCTAGATATTGTACTGGTGTAGTGGCAAAATCTAGAGAAATGGACAAGGACCATGGTTTAATAGGGACTATAAATATCCAAGTTTTGATTTTCTATAGCAATGTTATTTTTTTTAGGGTAAATATGAAAACAAATTCCAATGATCAAGAAACCATGCAATGAATTGAGCAAAACATGGCCTGTAGAAGAACGAGGAATTATCTCAGAAGATTGAGGGAGTTAAGTGTTATTCCACACCTCGACATCAATGAATTATTATGAACAATTTGCAAGCCGCATGTGAGAATATAGATAAAAAAAAACGCCGGGCGGCTGATACCGAGTCCAAATCCGTCTTGATCTCGTCTCCTCCGATTGCTCCAAGATTCACGCCTCCAACAATTCCGTCGTCGTCTTGCCTCGCCCCCACTACACTTACCGCACCACCAACTACTCCCTCTCCCTCTCTGCACAGCCCTGCTATTGCTCCTCGGCCTCTTCTTCCACCACCACCACCACCACCACCGAGCCAGAGCTGAGGCCTTGGGTTTATCCCAAGGTTCATATCAAGCTTGAGATCGTCCACACTCGCCGATGGTGCTCGCCCTCGGTCGACGGCCACCTCACCGTCGAACGCTCCTTCAAAATGGGAGTCCGCGAGCACACCTTCGTAATGGAACTTCATCATTTCTTCTTCCTTCTCGGCGCCAACAAACTCGTGCAGCAGATGCTAGCCGTTGCCGACGTCCAGCCCGCCATCCAATCCACCAGCTACACACTGGTGGGAGATCATATCGCCACCTATGCACGCCGTGCAGCGATTGAAGTGGGCAAACGAGTAGATCTTGTAGAGATGGCAGTGGGCATTAAGATCCGTGCCGACATCCTCATAGTGTGCGCGGAGGGGACAACCACAGCACTCGAGATTCATCACCACAAAAGTACAGATGTCGTGACAGACCACCGGTTGACTCCTGCTCTATTTGTCTCGAGGATTTCAACTAGACGGAAGGGATCGAGATCGTGTCGATGAGGTGTTCTCATGCTTTCCACCGCAACTGCATCCAGGAGTGGCTTCATGACAATGCACCCTGCCCCATCTGCGGCTCTACCGGAGTCTAATCTGGTTATTTTTCATATTTCGCAGACATCTTGTAATGCTTGCAGGATTTTTAAAAAAGAAAGGGAAAGCCTAGTAGAAGGGACAACGATGATGAGTTAAAGTGGCTGGAAGTGAAAGTCCTCTACAACTTTGATCTAAGCTAACTCCAAGAGTGCAAGCTTACAAGTAAGAAGCCTAACCTCAATTAGCTTTGCTTCTTTTTGCAAAGGACAGCCCAAGATTCATCTCCACAAAAGTACAGAACTAGATATTGATTCACATCAGAGAGCTCTACAACTAGAATTATCTATCGAATATGAAAAGAAAAAGAAAGAGAGAACGAAGTGAGATTCGACGCAGAAAATTCAATGGACGAGTATAACCAGAGGAACGTAGTTGATGGAGATAGTGGTGCACCGGCAAAGCCAAACCACTACCTAAGCCCCAGCTTCAGCCTCGCTACACGAGCTCCTTCTTCCATTTTCGCCCTTCAAGCTCCAGATGATACAGAGGACGCCACTGTCCGAATATCCTTCCATTACCAACGCTGCTGTCACAAAAGCGTGCCTTGAGTTGACTCGAATTTCGTTTGTTTGAGCAAAAACTGGTGCTGTGGTTCAATTGGTTCAACATGTATATGTTTACGTATATGAATATATTAGAAAACAAAAACATGCAACATGCGTTTTGCAAACACATTTCCTATTTTTTAATGAAGTTCTTTTAACAAGAACCAATAATAGAACAAGAATAATACACCACTTATAGATTGAGTGACATACTTGTTAAAAGTTCATCTTATATTCTTTATTTGTTTTTTAATAAATAAGACTTAGAAATGTGTCGTGAATAGGTTTGTAAATGTAATGTCAGTATAAAAGTCAAGTGGATATAATAAGACAACATTGGTTTTCCAAAGATTGATTACTGATACAATGCTCTATAATACCGGATATATAACAGCAGAAGACAAATTAAAACGATTAGAAAAAAATGCCGACCTATAACTCACTCATACCAAGCCAACAAGACATTTTTTTGCTCCAACAGCAAGGCTAAAAGAGAGAGATTCTAGGATGATCACCTCGGTTTGAATATGGTACTGTAGACGACGGGGAGGCATCAGACGAGAGCGCGATGACAAAGGATTATGACACAAATATTGTTTGTGAGCAGATAAAAGGAAGCAATTGCGCAGAGCGTGACAGTGCCTTAACACGGCTAACCTTAACTAGTAAGTGGCAATGGAAACTACTAGTAAAAACAAACTCCTTTTTCTTCTGCTGCAGTGCTACAGTCTACCAAAGGATGAGCAACCTGAGGCGGCAGCTGTGTGCCCAATCATGCCAATAAAAACCTCAACTGCAGAGAGCCAATGATGCTTGTATTGTAACACAGAATGGGTCTCTGTTGTAATTTGGTACTATATTTCTAGTAAATTCTGCATTTAGACCATGAATTTGCTCCCAAAATATTAATTAACTGGAAAATTAAACAATCGAACTCAAAACAAGAATCAAACAGTTAACTAGTAAAAGCTGCATTTAAACAATTGTAACTCAAAACATGAAGTCAGATTTGACAGCTAACGCAATCGAAATTCTTTTGAACGAATATTAGTTTTTCCTTTTAAGGGAAGAACCAATATTAGCGTTGGAAGCTCAATTGATTCAACTAGATATAGACACAAATCAGCAAGCTTTACAACCAGTTCGATCGAATGTGGAAAAACGATAAAAAAATGAAAAGGAAAGACGAAAGCGAGATCAGACAAGGGTACTGAGTGATGCAGCGGGAAGAGGGGCACGAGGGGTCGGAGAAAGAGCACCGTCTTCTCTTGATGCAGAGGGAGAAAGCACGAGAGATAGAGAGAAGATCACCGTCTTCACTTGATGCAGCGGGAGGAAGGCATGAGGAATAGGAAGAAGATCACCGTCTTCTCGCAATGATAGATCCGCTTGATGTAGCCGGAGGGGGCACAAGGGATAGGAAGAAGATCACCATCTTCTCACCACGATAGATCCTTGAATCCACAAGAAAGATAAAAAGGGAACAAACCCAAAATAAGAGAATACTATTGATAGAAAAGTCTTCTTTTTTTTTTGTTACAACCTTGGGCTGTATATATAGCCCTCTGATAAACTTAGAGTCCTACTTGGTATAGACTAAAAATAGGACTTAGAATCTACTAAAAATTATACTTAATATATCTTAAATAAAGATATATAAATCCTATTCCTTATTGGGTTAGGACTGTTATTGACTCGGACTGATAAATAAATTTTAATTTTGATCAATATAAAATCTGAATTAACCAAAATAGTAAATAAGAGACTTGTAGGAATCGATCTCAGCTTTCCAACGGATAGTTATTTGTTGAATTTGGATCAATATCTTAGGAGATATGGCCTTTGGACTGTAGCTGTACGAATCTTGACGGATCCTAATTAGAGTTAGAATTCAACTTGGACTGGATTTCTAATTTTACTGTGAAAAAAGATGTAGTTATCCTACATCAGACCCCTCCACTTGTAAAAGACTTGTCCTCAAGTCAAAGATTGGAGTCTCCGTTGGTGCAGTTGTGCTCCCCTTGAACTCTTTCCAACATAAAACTTGATGATGTAAACCAATAAGATTTCTTCGAGTAATATCTTCAGCACTTTGATTTCTTATTTTCCTTCAACACGACCACTTAAACTTTTGCAGGATTCCTTTTGACCTTATTTGAAATAAATTTTTTGTACACACCAACTTATGATTTGTTCTCATGCAATGAAAGTATTCTTCGCAAGTTTGCTGACAATTGCGACAATAATTTGGATATGTCATTGCAAATTTTGAATCTTACATAGTGATAACTCCTGTAGAAATTTTCTCTAGTTGTTCAAGAGAGTTGGCTTTTGATGACTTCAAAGAATAATCTTGACTAGCACAGTCAATATTTTCACAAGTAAAAAATTCTTTCTTGCAGCCTTCAAGATTGTCAACTGATTCATATGAATTCTCATAGATAGTATCTTGAAAATTTTCTGTAACATCCAAAGCTACTTTTGTATGATTTTCTAATTCATCAAAGAAAGAATCTTTGAGGCTCTCAATAAATTCTTCACTAGTTTATTTGTCTTCCACACGATCCACAGCCTCTTCTTTGACTTGATAATTCAATACTAGAGGAAAGTTACTAAGATGTGGAATTAATACCTCATAGTTGTCTCCATTGATTTCAATGTAAGAAGCCTTTGGATGAGAGATCTGTTTTACCTGATTTTGATCCCCTTTTGAGAACTTTATATTGAATAGTTTAAGCATCTTCATCCATGAGCGAATTTTTTGTTTGCCTTCACGTGTTCTTTGGACTTGAATTTGCTCCCACCAAGATGAAGCATAACCATCAAGCTTGTATTCAACAATTTTCACCTTCTTCTCTTCAGGAATCTCCATAAACTTAAAGAATTTCTCAACTTTATCGATCCAAATAAATAAATTCTCATAGCCATGAAAGTATGGAATATTCACCTCACCATGGTTTTGGTTTTCCTGAATAGCTTCGTCTGTTGATCTCCAAGACATCGGACCGCGAGCCTCTTCGACGATCAATTGATGAACTTGGTTCTTAGTTTCAATCTGTTTCAAAGCTTCATACTTCCTAGTGATAGAAGCAAGAAAATTTTGTTTAATCAAATCTCGAATTTGATAATCTCCTAGATCACTGTCCATGGAGTTGTTGCCACCAACTACGATTAATGGAGTTGAGCTCAGGAACAACGTCGCTCTGATACCACTTGATGCAGCGGGAAGAGGGGGCACGAGGGGTCGGAGAAAGAGCACCGTCTTCTCTTGATGCAGAGGGAGAAAGCACGAGAGATAGGGAGAAGATCACCGTCTTCACTTGATGCAGCGGGAGGAAGGCATGAGGAATAGGGAGAAGATCACCGTCTTCTCGCAATGATAGATCCGCTTGATGTAGCCGGAGGGGGCACAAGGGATAGGAAGAAGATCACCGTCTTCTCACCACGATAGATCCTTGAATCCACAAGGAAGATAAAAAGGGAACAAACCCAAAATAAGAGAATATTATTGATAGAAAAGTCTTCTTTTTTTTTTGTTACAACCTTGGGCTGTATATATAGCCCTCTGATAAACTTAGAGTCCTACTTGGCATAGACTAAAAATAGGACTTAGACTCTACTAAGAATTCTACTTAACATATCTTAAATAAAGTTATATAAATCCTATTCCTTATTGGGTTAGGACTGTTATTGACTCGGACTGATAAATAAATCTTAATTTTGATCAATATAAAATCCGAATTAACCAAAATAGTAAATAAGAGACTTGTAGGAATCGATCTCAGCTTTCCAACGGATAGTTATTTGTTAAATTTGGATCAATATCTTAGGAGATATGGCATTTGGACTGTAACTGTACGAATCTTGACGGATCCTAATTGGAGTTGAAATTCAACTTGGACTGGATTTCTAATTTTACTGTAAAAAAAGATGTGGTTGTCCTACATCACTGAGACGACGGCGCTGCGCTTTGGCATTTTCCGACTTCCAGTTCCCTGAGAAAGTTGATGACGCTGTTGTCCGTCAGGTTCGGATACACATGTAAACATCGTGAAATTGAACTACGGAAGGTGTCGTGGTGTAGTTGGTTATCACGTCAGTCTAACACACTAAAGGTCTCCGGTTCGAGTCCGGGCGACGCCAGTCACAATTTGTTTTACCAATGCTCGAGTTTTTCCATATATATAAACCCCTACGAAGCCAGTATTTTCTTTTAGAGAAAATTTTTGCGCAATACTTATTAACGAAAGCCATAAATAAATTCCATATATATACTTTTTTAGTTTTATGCCAGTTTTTCTGGACAATGATAATGTTTGCATATGAATTTTTGTTTGCAACTTAAATAAATTTATTCTCGGCATTCTTGCATTGTGAATACTGAGTTTGTTCGTCATGTTAATAGCATATACTCGAGAGAGTCTATTTGCAGTATATATATTAGTTTTTTATTTTATTTCGTTAAATGAGATGGAAAAGTGTGGGCAACTAGTACACATGCAGAGAATTTTCACAAGCCTCTTGTATTAACCTGTTCATCTGAAGAGAAATACAAGATTTTGCCACATTGGAAGGCAATTAATGCTTTATTAGAAACAATAGAGCGCAGTTACAGCTGATTATTACAATGGAAAACTATAAAATCACATAAAAGGAAATTGCTTTTGCATCAAAATTAGAATCTATTACATAAGCTTTATTTTGAACAGACAAAATCATCTCATGGACCTTGAATTCTGAGACAAGGTCATTCTGTCAGGGGTTGGTATTCAGAATGTCAGCAAGAATGTGCGGATTTCCGCTGGCCCTCACTCGACGATGAGAGCAGCATTGTTGACGGGTCTGCCTTTCAATGGGATATGAGAATTTTCAGTTTCACAGTCAACTCTCCAATTCATCCTCTTCATTGCTGATAGGCTTGTTTCTTTCAGTTCTTTTATCAGCAGGGCAAGGGCAACCGATCATAAAAACCAATCACTGCATTGTGAAGAGAAACAATATTGGTTTGTGCAATAATTTGATGGAAATGATGGAAAACCTAGTAGTAATTATATATCGCAGGAGTGAAAAGGCTAATTCAGCACCTGCAGAAACTCTATAATAACATAAAGGACATGATATAAAAGGATTTGCCATTTTGTTTGGGAAGCATCTTTCAGTTCCACCTTAGCTAGTGTTGAACACTGGATATCCTCACCAGCCTAAATACAAATACGAATTCAATAAGCAGTGGATTCAACATCACAAAATCAATCATATTCATACCTCATAAAGGTGCGCCAAACGAATTAAGTAGCACAGTTCCATCATTTAGAACCTGAAATATATTGATTCTGTAAATAACAGTGTCAATTATGAAAGAAATTTCTTTACAGCTTAACATAAAATTACCTGCAGAGTGATGAGTGCATCATTAGGAGGTAGACTATAACCAGGATCCATTGAATAGTCTTTTGTAACATGAGAAGCTTTCGAATCCTCCTCAGACTATAGGATCGGCAAACATTTCGTCAGTTTTATTCAACAAGCTAACTGCTTTTCATCAGCAAAGTGACTTTTTTCATCAAGCTAATTAAATTTGCATGTATTTCATTTCAAATAAGTTCAGGGAGAATTCCTTTTGTCAATTTTTTTATCCGATTCAGCCTCCTTTCGAAAATTTTTCTTCCTTTTAATCCATACTTTCTTAAAATTATTTCATTTCAACCCCTCAATATATCTGGCGCTCATTGTGCTTAATTTTTTATTTTAATCTTGCCCTTGTCTATGCACGAAGAAATGACTGGTGATGGCGCTGTTTTCGTCCCCGATTTTAGTCCCCATCTTTGATTTCCCCGCCATTATCGTCCCCGCCATTCCTATACACCCTCTTCGACAATGCTCCAACTATCTCCTCCTTACCATTCACATCTTCGTTATTCTCATCGCAACATTGTTTTGTCGCAGCGATCCGCTTCCTCGCTTCCTTCGGTTCCGATATATTTCTCCAATGTTTTTCACGGTCCAACACTACCACTCCTGTTTTGACTCTTCTTCACCGCACCACTCCTTTGAGTCCCTCTTCGCTATCTCCTCCTTCGGTTTTGATCTATTTCGCAAGCGTTCTTCCACTACTTCTACTTTGACTCCTCTTCACACTCCGACGTTGGCTCTACATCGATCGCCTCTATCCACTGGGAGATCTCCGCCAAATCCACTCTCTGGCACTAGTCCCATTCTGCCTCTCCTTCTCCGCTGCCAAATCTCCACAGGCTCCTCTCTCTACAGCCTGCCCCATCCCGTTTCTCCCTCTTTGCCACCGCAAGATCTCCGCCACCTCCAGTCTTCGGCCGCCCCACTTCTCCTCTATCTCCTCCGAAACTATGAAATATCCGACGTTATTTTAGCACTTAGCCGCTGTTTGGTAACGATTAAGATCAAGACTGGCTTATTAATAATTGATAATGATATTAGTATTTTATATTTTTTTATTTAAAAAATAAAATTATTAAAATATTCTGTTCTTACTTTTATTTTTGTGTATATTTACAAATGTATTATTTGTATATATTATGGACTCATATGTAATATGTATTTATTTTTCTATTATATATTTTTCATAATTTTTTAATTAAATATAAATATTTTTTAGTTATTTATAATAAGTATCATATTTCATAATCATGTAAAATCTCAATAATAATATATATTAAAGATAAAATAGTCAATATAATTTTATACAATTCACTAGCATTCAAATACTTAAAGAAAGAAAAAAATTATTTTTTTATATTTTAATTTTAATTTTAATTCTTTATCAAACGGGTGTTAGCTGTCGGTCCCGTTTCTGCTCTCTTTTTCTTGCTCGTTTGAGGTATTTGAGGCCGCGTTCGCATTCTCGTCCTGCGACTTTCTCTCTTCTGCTGCTGCGAGCTACATCAGGCCCACCCTTCCCCATCGTCGACAGAAAGTCTGTTTCGATTAAAACCGAACCGAATAAAAAAAATGGTTCAGTTTTGAGTTTGGTTTTAGTTCGGCATTGAATTTTTCGAAACCGAAATTGTCGATCGATTCGGTTTGTTAATTAAATAAACCGAATGCCCGCCCTTAATTGGCACTCGGCAGCATATGCTGCAATCCTCGATGACCTACTAACCAAGCTCCCAAAAAGATTGCAGCAAATAGATTGAGGACGATAACTAAATACGCTAATAATTCGAGATATACAACTTTGAAGACTTGACGACGGTGGAGAGCAATCTCTAGTGCTTGGTGAACTATGTGTTGCTCTCCCCACTAAACTTTCTTGATCACGACATCACTGTCTACGGCGAGGAGAAAACAAAAAAAAAAAAACAAAAAAAACAATATTATCATTGCAGAACAAATAGATTGAGAACGATAAGTAAATGATCAAATAAGTAAATGATTTTTATCTTATCTTTCCCTTCTTCTCATTTTTTTTTTATTTTCTCCGTTTTTTTCTTTATTTTCTTAACACTCGAAGGGTATTTCAATATTTTGCCTTTATACAATATCTATCAGTTCAAAATAATAAAGGTGTGTTTAGTAACGAACTAAAATTAAAATTAAAGTTAAAATCAATTTATTTTTATAAACCAATAATTTTTTTTATCGTAATTGATCTTACAATAATTTAAAATTAAAAACAATTAATTAATTATATATAATAAATTAATTTAATTGCAATATAAAATAAATAATATTAATTCTTTTATATAATGTTAACTAATTAATTTTTTTAGCAATTTAAATTTACCATTATAGCCCTCTCACAACAATGAATGTTAACTAATCAATTTCAACGATAAGCCCTATGGTTTTTATAAAATATATAATTCAACTTTCATGAAAAGTACTATCTAAAATAAAAGCCTGACAACTGTTGGAGTATATTCACTTCTTTATTCTTAAAAATGTTCTTATTCTTTTCATAGAACCATTGATCAATCGCGTTACCGAAATATAGTAGGTCCTGTTTCCAAATATAAGAAACCATGGGGGGGTTCAAAGCCGAGAAAATCGACAAATGTCCGGTGTTGTTTGCAGGCATCCAAAATCACGGGCTTGTTTGCAAATTCAGCAAAATCGTGCGGTGTTTCTTGCAAAAATCCTAAAATCTATCGCTGCACTGTCGGCTTTTGTAAACAAAGGCGTCAGTCGTCAATGTCAGCGACAGGAACCTTATCTGAGATTTCGCTCACTCGATTTACAGGGCCCAGTACGCCGCACCAGGACCGTGTCCGCCCCCTGTTTCGTAAAAGGCGCGTTTAGATCCACTGCTTAATTTAGCATTGACAAAAAATTGATTAAACTTTATCTAAACTTTTGTTCAATTTTTAATCAAAATTTAACGGTTTGCCAGAAATTTCTGAGAATTATTTTTCTTATAACCGAATTTCGATAAATAATTTCAAAATGTCACGTGAAATGATATGGCGATTTAATTACCGAATAATTATTTTTTTACGTTGTGCCACCTATTGTGACCAAATTTTAGTAAATAATCCTATACGATATGCTTATTGATGAAATAATAGAGGAAAAATGCAAACGCAAATGATATAAATTGAAAATAAAATATGAAAAATCAAACCAACCTATCGAGAAAAGTAACTCCACAATTTATGGTGTTTTGCTTTTGCTGTGGTAAATGAATATACACTGAGATTTTAAGTTTTGCCTTAGAGACCGGTTTTAGCATCCACTAAAATCTAAATCGAAACGTTTTAGTTGAAATCAATTTATTTCAATTTTAATCAAATTATTTTTAAATTTTTTTGTACTAAACTTTAACTTTAGATTTTAAATTTTTTTAAAAAATATAAAAAAAATTCATAAACATATATTTTTAAAAATTATTAACAAAAATTTTTTTTAGGTGAAAGAAAACTCAAAATAAGGAGAAAAAATTTGTAGGTTATTATGATTTGAGCTCAAGTCACTCTAAAATTTGGATTCAAATCTTGACTATCTGAATTACAAAAAATTTATACTTAAAAAAAATTATAAAACTAAATAATATATTTTTAGAGTTTAAAATTAAATTTAACATTGAAAAATTTTGGGTGGGAGTAAACCGAAACATTTAACCCATAACTTATACCTATTTAAATATAAACATCCGAGGACTTGTATTATTTTATAAGGGCATGTATACAACAAATATGCCCCGCTGGCTGCTCAAAAAACACATGAGACAACAAAACAAAATTAACCTGCATAAGCAAATCATTTAGAGTGTATTTATTTCAGAATCAAGATCAAGACCAGGATCAGAATCATTTTATTCTGATCAATCTATCATCTAAATACTAAAAGCATAATTAGACTATTTTTACTTTATTTTAAAAAATAAATTATCATACTATTCTTACTTTTATTTATTCAAATTTCAATAAATAATATATATAAAAGATATAAAAAAAATTTAAACCATTCATAAATTAAACTAACATCTAAATAACAGAAATTTAATTATTTTTTTTTTATTTTAATTTTGATATGGAGATCCAACTCCAAGTTAATTTCGAATCAAACGTTTCAAACAGCGAGCCTAGTTACTCCGTTGCGGATAGACCGTGTCACAACACGAAACGATTTAAATTTTGTACGCTGTTCGGCGTAGGTAGCGAATCGAGGGAGATATCTTTTGAGAAAGCGCTGCCCCGTGCATGTCTGACCTCGTCCGTACTCCAACACCGGCTGCACGGGCGAGAGCAACCTACCGAGCCGGTCACCCCGTCCTCGAGCCCCACGCCCGGTCACGCACCGCGCACGTGTCATCGTTCCCAAATAAAACTAGAGCGGAAATAAACGAGGCAGAGAGAGAAAGAGAGGTCGCGCTCTGGTCCGAAGGAAAGCGAGGGCTCGTGGGACTGCGACACAGAAGCAGTAGAGAGCGAGAGAGGGAGAGTTAGGGTTCCTTTCAATCGCCTCGGTAATGATCCCTTGCTACCGTGTTCATGATGATTCGGGCATTTTGTTTTTTGGGTTTTGTTCCGACTTGGTTTTGATACGGGAAGGCGTTTTTTCGATGTTTTTCGTTCCAATTTTGTGCTGGGAGTGGAATTCGATTGTTCTTCACTATTGGCGGTTTTTTGAGATTTTTCCCTTTCTATTTGTGTTGATGGTTCCGTTTGCAGTTTTGAATTTGATCATTTGATTTTGCTTCAATGGATGTCTTTTTTCCCTTTTCTTTTCAGCACGAGATTTCTGGTTTACTTGGATGGTAAGACGTGGCAGGATTGGGGTAACTTTTCGATGATGCGCGTACAAGCGTTTGTTTTTTACTTTTTCTGTTTGACCGAAAATTTCTGGTTTGAATTTTATTGAATTAGACGGGTTTTCGGGGTAGTTCATCAAGGATTTAGTTGGAGTCTTCAAATTTGGATCTTGATAGATTTCTCGTTCGGTTATGTGTATAATGCTGTTGTAGACCTCTTTGCTGGTAGGTTGAATTGTATTTAGGACTTTGCATTTGAATTCTTCTTTTGGGATTTATTGATGGAGAATTAGAATCAATGCATTTTGTCCTTCCCTTTGTTACGTGATTGATAACCATGAACAAAATGGCAATCTGAGTATCTGATTAGACTAGCGATATATCTATAGAAAGTTATATGTGTACACTTATATGCTGGCCTTTTTTCAGTTAATTGTTATGATTAGCAGGGATCAACTGCTCTTTGAGAGTGATCGAAAACTATTTATTGTATCCTTCTTTATTGTTTGGTTTTGCAATTCAGCCAATTGTTGATAATGATACTGAACCTACTTCTCCACTTTCTGTCTTATTGTGTTTGACAATTCCTTGTTGCAATGATAATGAAAGCCAAATGTTTGCCCCCACTTGATTAAATTGCTTCTGATATTACTTCTCTTGCTTCTCATTGTCACCATCTCACCTCACTCAATTGACTCCTTTCACTTTTTGAGATTTAACATTATGCCTTCTCATATCTCCCCTTACATTTAATGACTCGACTCTTAATCATCTTCTTCTGTATTAGCTGTATAATGGTTTGAATTGATATAATTGGTAAAACACTGAACTTGGTAAGTAGGAATTGCCCTTCCATTAATTGCTACAGCAGTGCTACTTGTAAGGAGCCTTTTGCCAGCTCTTTTGGTTGCTTTACCAAAGTCTTTTGGTGGGAAACATCCATGACGTTTGTTGATGATGTACTAGATGCATAAGTTATATGTTTGACATTTGTTGATGATGTACTAAATGCATATGTTTGATTTACACACTACTTCAAGTACATTTTGTGTACTTATTCTAGGGATCAATCTTTCCTTTCATCTTGAGGTTCATGGATGAGGCTTTTGAGTAGTTTATGTCATTTATGTTGCTTTTAACCTATTATTGCAAGATAAAAGGCATGACTCCTATGCTACCTAGTCCTTTTTTCATGACCTTCTGTGTTATGGTTTAATGTCATTGGGGATTTTGTGGATGTATGTGATATACTGCACCCAGATTTAGAACACACAAATGAGACGGCAGCAGATAAGAAAGATGGCAACATTGAATTGTGACAAAAATGTTGACAGTCAATGTGATGCAATCCAAACATAATCTAGAATATGATACCATAGATAGTGTTTTTTTTAATCAAACAAAGAATGAGAAATATTAGTTTGTGCTCAAGGACTACAAATGGAGTGTGATAAGATCATGCTTCCTGTTCTCTTTTTTCAACATTTAATACATAATTTTCTGGAGGTTATATAATAGATGCATATAATTTCATGCCTTTTCCTAATTTTTTTAGGAAAGATGTTATATGATAGATATTTGTTCATTTACCTTCCTTCTTTGGATATCATCATTCTTTATTGTGTTCATTGGTTTATAAGTTGCTTCCCAAAAATTTAGAGATATTGAGGAGAAAAGAACACGAATTTCACCTTATGTGTCAAGGTTCATGTCTTGTATCTCTGTGAGTCTAAGGGACCTGACTGCATCCCTTTGCTTCCTAAACATACTTTGGTAATCAAGTATAAAGAATTATGCATGGTGTACATGAACAATTGGGAAACATGAGAACCTTGACAGGTATTTGCTTGTTTATTCTTTCCTTTGCTGCACAGCATTTCTTTCTGGCCGTATTGAAGTGCCAGTAATTGCTTTTCTTTATATAGCTGGAGTGATATTACTGAATACCCTGCTCCCCACCTTTTCTATCTCCCTTGGCTGCTGAGTCTAGTCTGCTTTGATACTTGAGAGATGTAGTTTGACATTATCTAGATAAGGTGGTCAATCCAATTATATGCTATTCTTGTGTATGGTAAGCACGGAATATTTCTTTTATTAATCCTATGTAGGAATAAACCATTTGGCATTGAACATGATAATTGACTAGCCTGGTGCATTTTAAGATTCAAAAGTTCATATTTAGAAGGATGGTCACCATAGTGTAAGTGCTAGTTTCATGCACAACCCTAGAAGTTAAATTCAGAGCTTGATCGTTTGTATTGCATAATAAGTTATATTCGGAAGGATGTAAACAGAAACAAACATAATCTGACCAGCTCTTAGAAGCAGGAATCATCAGTTGTGTGTTAAAATTCATTCTAAATTGTGTTTCTGCTTCTGTTGTCACTCCATTATTGCATTTTGAAATATAGCCTATTTTCAATGTATCTGCTTTCTTGATTTAGTGCAACAATATTTACCCATCTTTGTTGTACTTTTGCAGATAGCAGGATGTGGAAAAGGATGCTTGGGAATAAAAACCTCTGATGAAATGATCCAAAGAGGCCTGCAAAGATATGTAGAAATGGAGTGTGTGATTGACATTGATACACTTGGAATGCTATATGCCTTTGGGGCCTGCAATACACCAACGATGTTTGTGGCTTGACCTTTTCATAACGTGAGTCAAAAGTTAGAATTCTGTACATTCACAGAACTCAACATATCATTGTCTCTCCTTCCTATTTGATAACTTCATTTGCAATCATACCAACCTTGGTATCATAATAGGGTATCTTTTTTAGGTTTTTAATAATCAAGTTCTCAAATTTATGGGCCTTTTATATTTAGCCTTTCATCATATCAACCTCAGTATCATAATAGAGTATCTTTCTTAGTTTTTTTTTAATCATCAAGTTCTTGGATTTATGGGTTTTTTCATTTAGCCTACAGTATTTATAAATTGCATGTATTAATCCACAAAATGATATTTGCATGTATGCCCATCAAAAAGGTACATTTGTACATGGTTTTTGTTATTTGTCATTTTTAGCCACCGTGATGGGAATCATGTGAAATGACAACTTCCAGTTATAGATATTCCCTTCTAGATCTAGCAAAGATCATCCCAATGCACTTTCATGAAATAACTCTAAACACCACTATGTGTTTATTCAATAATCTAGGATTATGAGAAGTCAAATTGCAATAACTGAAAAAGATAAAACCATGCAGCAAGGATAAAGCTGTAAATGTTTGTTTTCAACCATGCATAGTCAGATGTAGTGAGACCATACTTGTAATTTCACAAAGTTTGCTGGATATTTAATAATGAAGTCCTTATTTTCTTAATATTTAAATGTTTCCTTGTGGTTCCATCATTTCATTTGAAGAATTGGAGCTAGCTATTTGAAGCTTACCTTTAATCTATACTAGTATCAGTAGTATGCGTTTTTGGTAGTGTTAATTTGTTTTTGTTTTTTTGTTTTTTTTGTCTTTTTACATAATCCGGGTACATAATATGTGTAGTTATGGCACAGAATGGTTCAGCTAATTTCTTTAAGTTAACATTGTTTTCTCCTTTCCCTTCACTTGACTGCTACCTAAATATTTTATTCTCAATTACTTTTTAGGTCAAACTGCATGCATCTTTATCTGGAAGCTTGATTTTATATGGTAAAATTTCATGGCATATTTTAGTTTATCATTGTCATTTAGCTCCTATTGGTATGCAACATGCTGAATAGGGATAATAATTATTTCCCATTTGTCTCTAGGAAACTCTGTTTTAGAGGAAATACAGCCTATCAGTAGGAAAAATATAATCTTCTTGTTGTTCATGATGGCATCCATCTTTTTTGGTTATTCTTGATGCTCATATATTATTCTTTGTAAACAAAATCTTTTAGTTTATTATTAGCTTTAAAACCTGTCAGTCTTTTAGAAAATGTTTTGTGAGTGGGAAGGTCAAGGACCACATAGTGCATCTGTGGCTTGCAGTGGCCATAGGAATGCAAATGCTATCTGTTTGTGGTTATTAAACTTATCCAAACATCATAGAAATTACTCTTTAAAATCTGAAAAAATATGAAATTGCTAGAGTAAAAGTTGGGGAACACTTATTTTTTTGTTCGGAAAGTTGGAAGTAGTTAGAAAGACAGCAATGAATCATGCAAGCATATTAAAAGGCAGAAGGGATTACAAAGCTCATCCATGCTATGCTATACCTTAGCCTCTATCTGCCTGGTGTGGTTGACTTGGTGTCTTGTGCGTCATAGGCATAGTCATTGCCTTGTAGGGTCTTAGTTATTGTGTGTTTGTTATAATTGCTACCCTGATGGAAGCCTGTCATAATCATTTATTGTTCATCAAACATTGGTAATTCCATTGCTAGACCTCAATTGGCAGCCTTCTTGTATGCCTCTCTGGAAACAGTGTTCTTTTCTGAGGAGTCCTCTACATTTCTCAGTTTTTTCTGTCATTTATAATAAGGAAATATGGTGGATTTAGAAAATCCACATGCTTGACCTGATTCTTTTTTGATACTATACATTTTGATCTTTTCTTTCTTTTTTGTCAACCCACATCCAAAGGGGATGACTTATTTGTGGGCCACAAGTGTCTGTGCCCAATCTTGTATGTAAGTAGCTTGACCTCCTTTTGTGCCCAACCAAGTATGAACTTGCATAAAGCCTAATTGGAGTGGACAGGCAACTGGCTTCGGTGCCACCACCTTAATATGCTCTTTTTGAGATATTATAAACCATCATCATTTCTTTTGTTAAGTCGTGGTTTATTCTTGGTAGTGCAAAAGTGTCACCATGACATTGATTTTTTTTTTAAAAAAAAATTCCAGGCGTGCAACTATACCAAGACATTTGACATCAGAATTTTAAAAGATTGCATAAAGAGAGGCACATTTGTATACTCTATTTGCATGTGCTTGAACTTTGAACTATTCTCCTAGCATCAAAATTTGTTGGATATATGACCAATACTTAAATAACCACCAAGTCGGATTGGAGGGTTTGATATTTAGAAAAATCTTAAACAAGCAGATCTTAATGAGAATGATCACTAATTGTTTTGCATTGCTTTTGCTTAAGTTGATTTTTTTGAGGAATGAAACATCATTGTTCTAGGAAGGCCAATCCTATATGATGATAGCATACAAGTACTTGGACTCATTTTATGATTGTCATTTAACAAGGCAATAATTAAGGGCTTCTATCCTAGAAAAACATTTGGGCACCGTTTGGTTTGGGATGAGGATCAAGACTAGTGAACCACTTTTGTAAACTAATATCTTTTTATCAAAATTAACGCTTCAATAATTTACAATTCGAAAAAACTATTTAATTTTTTATAATAATTTAATTTAATAACAGTGTAAAATAAGTAATATTAATTTTATATAAAAAAATAATTATGAAATGAGCTGATCCGGATTTTGATCCTAAATCAAACGGGATCTTGAGCTATTATGCGTCCCATTAGTCTATCATCCATTACCATGAAAGATGGACTTACCTTGCTATTTGGTTTACCTAGTGAGTACTCGAAAAGAAATTCATTCATCAAGCTACTAGAAATAGGATTTTCAGACCATACCAACACATTAGAAAGTACTTGTCCAAAACTACTTTCATTTGCCAAAAGCTTCAGCCAAAGCCAATTGTGTGTTAAGCTTGGAGACATGGTTCAATTTCTTGATTTAATATACCTTTCCAGATAATGCCAAGAGATACTTGGAACAATTGCTAGGGACCAATGCTTCTTGTATTTGTCATGTTTTTTTTTATTCTTGTTGACTTCTTTTGGTCTTCTAAGTAATTTAGTCATGTTGCAGCCCAACTTTTTGTGCCGGAGTTTTGGTTTTATATGCGGTCATCATTTTTCCTTAGATAGATAATTTCTTTATGCTTGAGGGGCTTAAAACTGTAGAAGAAATCCAATGCGCATATAAATCTTTCGAAAACTGCTTAAATGAAGACCACAGGAGTCCTTGTTGTGTATGGCTATGGTGGTTTTGACGTATTATTTGTGTTGGCTATGTTTTGAAAATTATGCTATTAACTTTGTTTCCTGCTTGTACTGTGTTCATGCTCTATTTATTCGTCAAGATAGTGCAGTGATATGTTTGGCATGCATTTCATGTACAAGGTTTTTATGTAAGACTTGATATGAATTATAGCCTGGCAAAGTTAATCCTTAACAAATATGATTAGCCAGCACTATGTTAGAGAATTATGAGTGTCTTTTTTTAATCACTTTCAATTCTTTATAGTTATTTCTTGCATTTAGATTTGAATAACCTAGATTTTTCTTTATCTCAAGCCTACATGGCGAAACTACGGTAAAGTCCTAAAGTGGAGTGTTGATATTTCTGCATTGTTCCAATGGCAACATCTTTCTTTAAAAAAATTTTTTGTGCTTTATCTTCCAATGACAAATCAAGCTTTCATAAGATGAAAAATATGAGGAAGATTATTTCATGTTTGTTCATGTAAAGGGGGTTTCCTTGTGTTTCAGTTCTGATTATAAAATTGTTGTTGCCATTTATCACAAATTGATAACTATAAAAATTATCAGGTGCCTGCTTTTTAGACTTCTTTAGGGCCTGTTTGATACCCCAAAACTCCAAGTTATCTGGGGGTTCCAAAAGATTTATTTCCTATGGTGGAATTTTTTCCTAAGTAGGCATTTGGCGCCACTTTTTCATGACCCAATTTTCCTATGGAATATTTTCCATTGCAATAACATGATTCCATAGGAAAATTAAAAAGAGGTCAGACCTATTTTAAAATTTCAATGGATTATAGCAAGAATGAGACTGCTTCCACCATTAATGGCCCCACCTACCATCATTTCTCATTTTCATAGGAATTGCCATAGGAATTGGATGGCATGCAAGCCCAATACCTGTGGAAAACTATTATCATTTGATTTTTCTCAAAGGTGACCAGACATGCCTTTGCAGGTTATGACCTTTTTCTTATTATTTGCTTTCTATGATAACCTAACGTTGCAGATCCCTAGTGTGGATGACTTCATTGCTAAGCAGTATATGTTAGCTAAAGCAACAGAACTGATCTTTGAACATAATTTAATTACTTATTAAACATGTTTTCTATATAATCAAGTGAATAGGATATATTTTAATTACTCAGTTCTTAACATATGCATTCAAGCTGTCGTTCTTTTTGTATTTTGCAGAAAGGCCCATATTTATTGGATCTCAAGGTGTGATTGCCAATGCATTCTCTCGATTCTCATTTGGGACTTTACTTCAATATTTAGTGGTAACTTCACGATTGAAGCTTCTAGATCCTCAACGGCTAAGTTTGCTAACATGACACTTGAAGGTTTCTTCACTCTCAATGAAACGAAGAATGGACTTACAACGATTGCTAGAGTTGAAGAGCTCATTTCTATGTTGCAAAATCAGATGAATAATTCCATCAATACTATTGGGGATGCAGCAAAACAGTGGTCTACTGTTGCAGGCACCTTAGCTGCAACAGAAAACAAGGATTGCCTCCAACATTTTGTTCAGTTAAATGGTGTCCACTTTCTTGGTCAATGGCTTCAGGAAGCGGTGAACTATAGTCATGACACCAATGATAGCTTATTGGAAGAACTAATCAATGCATTGCTTGGTTCACTCACAAGGCTTCCAGTTGACAATGAAAATTTGATTGTGTCTGACATTGGTAAAACTATTGAACATCTTCTTGGTCATAATAGTCTTAAAATCAAAGAAAGTGCTAGAACTTTGCTTGATCATTGGAAATGTGCAAGAACTGATGCTGCAAGATGTCAAAATACAGATACTTGTGGTGCATTTGTCATTGATCGGCCCAAATCTCCAGTTAATGAAACAAAAATGGATGTTATATCCTCAACTTATGGAGAAGGGGTTTCCTCGTGCAAAACAGAAGTTGTAGAAGGCTTTCTAGGAGGAC
Source organism: Trichopus zeylanicus subsp. travancoricus (assembly GCA_005019695.1). Classification (NCBI taxonomy): domain Eukaryota; kingdom Viridiplantae; phylum Streptophyta; class Magnoliopsida; order Dioscoreales; family Dioscoreaceae; genus Trichopus; species Trichopus zeylanicus. The sequence goes on along the minus strand of RXID01016189.1, from coordinate 26,465 downwards.
CTGCTGGACAAGAAGACAAAATGTCAAATTCCCACCTGGATGCTGCTAACAATAGACAGAATTCTATATCTGGTAATAGTTTTCTTGCTTCCTCTTTTAATTTGACAAATCCAAATGTTATTTCAGCAGATATGAGTTCTTTGGGCTCCTCTTTATGTATTAAATTCTTGTTCAGGTAACTGCCCTATCACAGAGGAGTCTTCTGTCGCTGTGAGCATAGTCTCATCTGGCACTTGCAGTTCCATAGGTAAGGAAGGAAACTTTGGCCACCCAGATGCTCTGCAATTCAATGATGCTGTTGATGGTGCAAAGGAGATGGTGGTGGCAGCGAACACTACGGAAGCTATTCTACACATTTCTAGCCAGCATACCAAATGCAACACTTCACCTTATTTGTCTGCACAGAAACCTATGAATGAATCAATCAATTTTGACATGAAGGAGAGCACTTCTTGTATATCCAAAGTTTCAGAGTCTCAACGAAGTGAGAGTATCAAAAGCAGGTTTTTGGAGCATATTAGAACTGAAATGAATTTCAATCTCAATGTGCATCATCCAGGGGATTTCCATGGTCAGTGCAGCAAAGGGAATATCCAAAAAGAGGTGGAAAGTCTAGAAAATTCATGCTGTTTGAAGGAAAACATTGTAAATGGAGAAGCCAATGTAGAGCTTGATGGAACACCAGTCATGGATGTAGACAGAGTTGATGCAAAACAGTCAGAGCTAAAGGTAACTGGTGGAACAGATGGAGCATCAGAACTAGGAGTTGAATGTGGCGAAGTTGATGCATTGGAAGTTGCACGGCAAGTTGCGAGAAAAGTGGAACATGAAGTTGTTAACTATAGAGAACCATACTGCAGTTCTCCTGAGGTCATTTCTGGCGAGACTAAAGCCCATGACCTTGATCCTTCAGAGGGTAAGAATGATCAAACAGTGATCAAAGAGCAGGATGAAGAAGCGCTGGCAACTGGAAAGGATGTCTCCAACATAACATCTCTTCCCATGGAAGACGATTCAAAAGTTTCTGAAGATAAAAGCACCAGTCATGAAAAGCATGAAGATGATATTGAGTCACGGAAGTCAACAACAGTGGATCAAGAGCCTGCTGGCAAGATTGATGACAGGATGCTTGACTTTGATCTGAATGTAAATGTTGCAGGTGAAGAAAATGACTTCTCAATGAATCATTCACATATAAATCCATTCATTTTGCCTGCATCTGAAGCTGTAGTTTCTTCTTCAAATGAAACTTCTGGTTTGCCAGTTCCTTCTTTCCAGGCTGATGAAATGGATTGGAGGAGTTCTGCTGCCACTGCTGCTTTTCACCCAGCATCTTCCAGAAGAACTCCAGACAATGACAGGACATATTCTGGTCTGAGACAGAAATCAGAGTTCCTTGGCATAGACTTGAATGTTGCAGAAAGTGGGGTTGATGAGGCAGTCAATCCATCTGTAGCGAAACCACTACCTCTCTCTTCATGCTTTCCATCTGGGATGACTTCTATTTTAGCCAGTTCCGGAAGAACTGAGAGGTTAAATCTAGATTTAAACTGCTTGGAAGATGATGAATTGCCACCATATTTTTCTCAGAGCTGGATGATTCATGATCAAAAAGCAGACAAAGGCATGCCTTCTTCCTCAGCATCTTTGAGATTGCCCTCAACAAGAGACTTCAACCTGAATGAAAGCCCATCTTTATTTGGCTCAGGTGGCTCTCGGAACCTTAGCATATCACCTCTCAATATGTCTGGAACATATGAAAGCTCAAAACATGACAACACAAGCATCAAGATATTGGGTTCAAGAATAAGTGTGGAAAGGAAGAACTATACTGTCCAATCACAGAAGTCCTTTCTAGGAAGTGGTATGAATCTTGAGACGAATATGGCTTCTGGTCTAATGCTCCCTTCCCTCATGCCACCTGCTGCTTATGGTCACAGTGTAATTGGGACAGGGCCTGCGGTGCCAATTCACTCAGCCCTACGTATATTTCAGGCTGCTCCATACCTGGTAGGCTCCAATAGCACAGCAGTCAAACCACAGTATGTCAACTCAGCAGGACAAAATTCTGCATCTTCTTATTCATATCCATTTGGCACAATGCGTGATTCCTTGAGGTGTGCTGAACCCACTTCTTCTCAGCCTGTTTTGGAACTGAGTTCTGGTATGTCAACCATTGAGAGTGGGAGCAGGCAGCCAGCTAGTTTTGAGGAATCCCATGGATTTTCAGAGCAGCAGGGAACTTCACAACCTGAGAGTTCAGGGAATGCAGTCAAGAGGAAGGAACCAGACTCTGGCTGGGATTTGCATGTATCAGGTTGAAAACAGTTGACATCATGGCTATAGGTAATTTCTCCCCATGGAAGCATTTTTGTTTCAATATTTCATTCTCCAAGGCTCCTGGACTTCACGAGGTGCCTTGATGACTTCAAATGATCATTGCTTACATGACTGGCTACTGCAGGTGCATGGGATAATTTACCCGTGTAGGATTGACTTCTTATCTAGATGAATAAAGCTGCTTACAGATAACAAAGTAATACATAGTCATGGCGCTCTGAAAGATAGGCAACATCATTCTTCTAGCCTCTTCTGTTTAGATAGAGAAGCAATAGCAGCAGATGGAAATTGGATATCTGTACATTTTATAGACATTGGGACAGCAAAGGTCTTGTATATTTGGTCAACATTTTATATTGGAATTTTCAATCTTATTTCATCCATTATTAACAAGTATTGTTGAGAAGCATCTGAATATGCAACTGTTTGGAGTGCAGATTATCTTGAATGTTAGTACTGGATATGTAGAAGAGAAACTTCTTAGGAGTGTGGTAGACTGATCTTATATGATACAAATTGTTCTTGCACTCTTATTATCCCATCACTGTGCAAGGTAAAAGGATGCTATTATTTTCATCTTGACCTTTACAGTGGAAAATATGTGACCAATGCAGCATGATGCAGTTGGAGGTGAAGTTGTGGTTTTGTTTTTGTTTCCAGATTATTTTTGTCTGTTTTTTATATTTCTTATGTTGTAGAATGAAGAGAAAATGATGTATTGTCTGGTTATATCAGATTCATAATTTAGGCTTGGATTTATGATGCCAGGAAACTCAAACAGGCTAATATATCTGGCTTGATTTGACCTGACCAGACAAAATAGTCCTGCTTTCTGCTGGCCAATTTGACTTGTTTTGACTGACTCAAATCTGCGATGAATCTGTTGCTGTGTGGTCATACATTCAAAGCTATCATTAACTATTGAACTGTATGGTTCCTATACAACATATAATAGGAAGCTCAATATTTTGGATTGGAAATTGATTATGTTATTTCAAATATGGTACTTATGTCCAATAACTGTGCCTATTGTATCCTTGTTGTCTTGGCATGCATTTTTTTGATTTGCACTCCTCAAGCACATTACTGCTTCGTTCCGACACTTTTGGTTTTCGTTTGTAGTTGGAGTTTGTTACTTGGGCTTATGACAGAATGTTTTTTACCAAAACCAAAAGGGAAACAAAAACAATTGTTGAAGTTCGGGGACAAAATTATGATGAAGCATGCGCAGACATGGCTCGTTAAAAGGATCATCCATAAAATATCTCATCCCTTAATTGCTCGTCTTCCTTGTTATTTGACTGAAATGAGCTGGAGGTTTTGGCTTTTTGGCTGTTCAACAGATTGGCGTGGCTGTTTCTGGGAGTCAGTTCCCACCAATAGCTCCTTGCTCTACAAAGGAGGTATGTTTTATTCAATAGTAGCTTCACTGCCATCAGATTTCAGAATCGAATTGATATGATTTCTTGCTTGCATTTTTTTTTCAATAATGCATAAAAAAGCTTAATGTTCGAGTCTCCATCTTACATATCAATTTCTTGCTCTTGTTTGCCTCACCAAAATTTACAAGGCTATATATCTAATACAAATGAAAAGTGAGGGACGCCTGAAATCAATTGCGGCTTTTTTGACTCAAAGCATGTTTCTTCACCAAAAATATCATCTCACTCGCAAGGTTTTCTACCTGCAAAAGAAGGCAGCATCATTCATTTCTATGCCCCTACCAAGATATTCATGCATCTCTATGCTTGACATTATGCAACTCACGGGCTGTCAACGTGCCAGCCGGGCCTTCAAACTCCAAACTTACTACTGTGGACACTCAGGCCTGAGTCTTGTAAGCTTGGTCCCAACTCTCCGGGACCGTCTTGGATGTCAAGGGGGAAGAGTTTTTCCTATATACCCTTAAAACTCACCAAATTATATGCGAAAACACTCCTGTTAGTATATCATTGAGGAAATAATATGGCAGGCACTAGGATGCATCTGCAAGGGTATATGCATGGTAATGTATACAAATATTATGATTTTTTTTTTTTATGGTGTTCTATGCTAATATTGAATTTTGGAATCATGTAACAATTTGGCATGGGAGCACATGAAATTTTTAGATTTTAGAGGGTTATATCTACAAAACAATCCCATAACCGGTGCTATACCAGGTTCGGATTTGAATTCGGGCAGTGAATTATGGATAAGCGGGTTCCACTCTCGCTATCTTTTTCTTTCTAATTATGGTTGCTGTAATATATTTTCTCTAAATAATAATAATAATAATAATAATAAAAACCTATGGTCATATAAGAAAAGCATGCGAAAAGACAAGAAAAGCAGCGAGTAGGCACGCGTTGCTATCAACAGAATTTTAATGATTTCATGGAGCACAAACTGCCTCGTGGTCGGTAGGGCCCTTTGTCCTACAAACTCCAATATAACAACAAAAGAACACTTGTAATTTTATGAGCAGAGTATAGTAAACAGGTGCATAGAACACAGAATTGTTCCTGTATTACACAGTCTCGGCAATATGTGTCGGTACTACAAGTCTACAATGTCAATTCCCCAACTCAGTTGCAGTCATTGGTTCTGAGGCAGTGAATTGAGTAATGGAACTAAGTCTAACCACGTCAACCAAACCGATTATTGATGGGAACTCATGATGCGAAGGGAGACCCCCAAGCTTCGGCTTCATAGGCAGATATTGCGCCTTGAATATACGAATTTGGCGGTTCCTAGTCACCCTTCCTTCTGGATTTCTCGTGCCTATCAGTCTTAACGATTACCCAAAAGCCTAATTGTCAAAATAAAATAAAATAAATAAAATAAATCCGATAATTCGAAGGGTAGAATTGCAAAATTTAGGGCTTTGTTTGCATACACATCCTTCTCAAATCAGAAAATTGCATAGATACACATACACAGAATGTCAACCTGGTTCGGCCACCCTGACAGAGAAACCGAAAAAAGCAAAACCCGCCAGCCAGCGGCACCACTCAGTGGCGTTAGACAGAGTTGGCAAAGACTTTTCCATCCATATCGCCCATTCTTTATTCCCTACCCAACATACTTTCCGCTCCACCAGAAAAATTTAAAAAAAAAAAAAAAAAAAAAATCCTTTTTTTTCACTTTAAAGTAAACTTCATATTGCGCCAACCCATGCACAAAGACACACACCCCCTCCGGTCCCCTCGTCAAAACATTTTTATTTTAAAAAAATAATTAAAAAACCGCCATAACACACTAATATTTGATAATTACTTATTTACAACGATGCTAATCGCACCCCCAACCTTTTCCCCCAATCTCCGCCTTTCCCAGTCTTCGAGACAGGAGACTATACTTGCTCTAGTACTGCAATATTCCCGTTGCCCTACGTCCGAACAGAGTCACCGCGGGCCCCACATCACCTCACAACGGTTGAATCCGCTGGATTACGATAGGGCTCCGCACCTCGTGCGGCCCATCCGACCACACAAAGTACCCGAACCCCACCACCCCCGACTCCCCCGCCACCGCCTCCTCCGTCACCGCCACCGTCACCGCGAACCTCTGCTTCCTATCATCCTTGGAAAAAACCAGCTTCCCCGGCCTCACCCTCACCGCCACCCCGTTCCCCGCCACCATCTCCACCCTAGACTTGTAGATCGCCTCGTCCGGCCCGACTTTGGTTGCTGTCCTTATCACCGTCTTGCTCCCATTCCCCGCCGTCACGCCGTCGAACACCACGCTCACCGAGGGGTAGTTCAGATTCTCCGGCGAGACTCGTTTCGCCGGGCAGGTCACCGGCGAGTGCGTGATCACCTCGATGGGTTTGGGCTCGTATCCGATGGAGCAGAGGAAGTTGATGTAGTCCTGGTCGGATAAATCATAGACCAAACCCGGGTCCATTGCTCGGTTTAGGTTCAGGTGACCGGCGCCGAGGTCCAGCGGGGTGGCCGGATTGCCGGTGGACTCGTCGGTCACCGGTTGCAGCCGGTTGTCCACCAGCGTGGCCGTCGTCATCATGGCGGATCGGATAGCCGCCGGGCTCCAATCCGGGTGAGCCGACTTGAGCAGCGCGGCGGCGCCGCTCACGTGCGGGCACGCCATCGAGGTGCCGGAGAGGATGTTGAACTCGGTCCGGCGAGTGTCGGAGTCCAGCCCCGTGGGGCCCACGGCGTTGGTCCAGGCCGCTAGGATGTTGACACCTGGCGCGATCAGGTCCGGCTTCAGGATCTCCGTGCTCAGCCCGTTGGGCCCCCGCCCGGAGAAGGACGCCACCACCGGCGCGGGCTTCACGCCGACCATGGTGCCGCCAAAATCGATCGTCGCTGTCGGGCTCGGGGAGGACGCCACGTAGGCCGTCACCGCGTCGCCCTCGTCCGATCCGACGGCGCAGGCGGGGAGCAAGTGCGCATCGCCTACGAGGCCCTCGCCGTTGGATATCCCGTTCGCGAGGATCATACCGACGCCGCCGGCTTTTTTTACAACCAGTCCCTTCGCGACGCGCGGGCTGCTGCCGCGATCGCAGATTACGATTTTACCCTTGACTAGCGCCGGATCAAGGGAATTCTCCATGCAGAGGGAGGCGGAAAGGCCGCCGGATTTACCAGGGTAGACAAGGGGGTAGAGCTCGCCAGCAGCGAGGGGCTCGCCGGAGTAGAGGGAGACGCCAGCGAGGGCGCGGCCGTCGCCAAGGCGGATGGAGGCGGGGAAGGTGCGGTCGATGGTGCCGGCGCCGACGGTTGTAATCCAGGGGGCGAGGTTGGTAGCGGACATCGGCGACGGGCCGTCGTTGCCGGCGGATGTGGCGACGAAGACGCCGCGAGATGCAGCGACGAAGGAGCCAACGGCGATGGGGTCGAGGTAGTAGGGGGAGGCGGCACCGTCGCCGCCACCGATGGAAACAGAGAGGACATCGACGCCGTCAGCAACAGCGGCGTCGAAGCCGGCGAGGATGTCGGAGTCTAAACAGCCGGACCCGCGCCAGCAGACCTTGTAGACGCCGATCCTGGCTTTGGGAGCGACGCCCTTGGCAATGCCAGCGGCGTAACCGGACATGCTGGCGCGGAAGGCGTGACGGCCTGCGGCGATGGAGGCGGTGTGAGTGCCGTGGCCATCGGCGTCGCGGGGGGAATCGGCGAACTCGAGGGATGCGTTGACGCCGGCAATGTGGCCTTGTGAGAAGAAGCGGGCGCCGATGAGCTTGCGGTTGCAGAGGGTAGGGGGTTGGAACTGGCAGAGGCCGCGCCAGCGGGCGGGTACGGGGCCGAGGTGGAGGTCGGAGAAGGAGCGGCGCTCGGGCCAGACGCCGGTGTCGAGGACCCCGAGGATGAGGTCGGAGCCATAATCAGAGTGGGACCAGAGGCCGAGGTGGTTGCGGAGGCCGAGGAACTGGGGGGAGCGGGTGGTGTGGAGGCGGCGGAGGCGGTCGGGGAAGACGGCGAGGACGGAGGGGTGGCGGCGGAGGAGGGCGACGCGGGAAGGGGTGAGGGAGGCGGAGAAGCCGTGGAATACGGTGGAGTATACGTGAAGGAGGGAGAGGGGGTCGCCGGAGAGGTCGGAGGAGGCGTACCAGTGGGCATGGGTAGAAAAAATAGAAGGCTTGGACCGGTGGTCGACGCGGAAAATGTAAGTCTCCTTCCTTTCCGGCTCCTGCTCCAGCGAGGAGATAGCCAGGGTTAGGGTTAGTGTTAGGGTTAGGAGGAGAAGGGGAGAGGAGGAGGAGGAGGATGAGAAGGAGGAGCAGGAAGAAGGAGCCATGGATGGCAGGGAGTGGGAGTGGAGGAGTGAGGAGTTTGATTTGGGTTTATAAGTAATATTTGAAGAGCGCTGGGGAGGAAGGAAGGAAGGAAGGAAGGATTCGTTGGCGGTGGTGGAGGGGAAGGGAGTCAAGAAATTAAAATTAAAAATTGAAGGATGGTTGTGAGAAATTATTTATGATTTTTGAAATTGGTCGGTGGGCCATAGAGACGAGTCTGGCTTTGTGGAAGATGGGCCGGCCTCCGGCTTGCAATGTTTTTCACTTGGCAATTGGCAGGACAGAACAGGCCGACAGATGTTGTGTTGGGGACAAGCATGGGAAAAATATTGTCTGTTTGCGCGTGTTTTGAACTGTCGGGCGCGCTCAGCTCGGAGAAATGAGTTAGTTTAGTTATACTATTGTTAGTTTAGTTAAATTGAAAGTTAATTTCTTATTTGGTTCAATTCTATATTCGGGAATAAAAGAAATTGGATGATTTCCAGCTCTTCTGAATTTTGGTTTTGAATTTTTGGCTTTTCATTGTAGAAGATATCAATTTCAGGAGAATTGCCGTGAGTCCCCATGTTTGAATTCTTATTGTTTTTCCACGCAGGAGTGCAGACTTTTCCTCCAAAAAAATATCATTTTCGCTCGTCTTTTTCGTACTTGATCGCATCCCATGCTCGATCTGCGTCTTCATTAGTGATCAAGTGCGATTAGCACTTGTCGTGCTCGATTTGTGCCTTCCATGGTGAGCCGACGCCGGTCGTGCTTGATTTGTGCTTTATGTGGTTGATCCATGCCTGCCGGTTGAAACTAATCTCCGACAGCGCACTCCATCAATCAAAGCTCGTCTACTGGTCCAAGCTCGTCTCCTACTCCGTGTGCTACCGTTCCAAGCTCGTCTTCGACTTCGTGCACTGCCAGACCTGTTGGGGGAGCCGAAAGGAACTTAAGCTTTTGGGATGATTTGGTGTCCGTCTCACTATATTGATTTAGTTTGACACTCTTTCGACTCTCCCAATATGGACCAATCTCGTCTCCAACTCTATGCATTGCCAATCAAAGCTCGCTGCTTCGTTCAACCTTCATCTTTGTCTGATCTGCACCACCATAGCCCCATGCAAGCTTCGTCTGCTAGTCCAATCTCGACTCCAGCTCCGTGCACTGTGGGCTGAAGGTCGTCTGTTGGTCCAAGGTCCTCTCCAACTCCGTGAGTTGCCGATCTAAACTCGCATGGGGCTTCTCAGTGCAAGCTTCATCCTTGGCTGATATGCGCCACCATAGCCCCATGCCAACTTCATCTTTGTCTAATATGCTCCATTGCTGGTCTAATCTCATCTCTAATTACGTGCGCTACTGGCCGAAGGCGTTTGTTGGTCCAAGCTCCTCTCCGACTTTGTTAGCTGCCGGTCCGAGCTCACATGGGGCTTCTTAGTGCGAGCTTCATCCCTGGCTGATCTATGCCACCATAGCCCCGTGCCAACTTCATCTTTGTCTAACCTGCTCCACCGTTGGTCCAATCTCGTCTCCAACTCTATGCTCTGTGGGGAAGTGGGGAGCCGGAGCAGCAGGAGGGAGACTTCGTGCTCTGTGGGAAAGTGGGGGGTAGGAGCAGTAGGAGGGGGAGGAGGAATTGGTATAGCAGAGGGGAAGTGGGAAAGTGGGGAACAGGAGGAGGAGGAGGAGGCAACCTATGTTTCAATTAATTAGTGGATTTGCAAGTCTTTTAGTTGGTAATCTAGCCATAGTACTCATATTTCAAGTATAGGGTTTGTTTGGCATTCCATTTGGTTTTGAGGATGAATGTAGTTGTTTTCATGTTCAGCACTAATATCCTTTGATTGTATTCTGTTTTGTTTTTTTTTTTTTTTGCTCAAGTTCCTAGGAATCTAGATGTTTGAAATCATGGTGATTGTTTAATTTGTAAGTTCTTCCAACTATTGACTTTGGAGGTTTGATAGAGTCAAAATGTTAAGAAAAACAATAGAAAGTCGAGCAAAAATATGGTAGTTTTGTTTTTTGTGTAAAAAGCTTTGTACTTAGAGAAGTAACATAGTTAAGATAGTTGAATAATTCATGTGATCTGATACTTGTCTCTTTAGGGCTGTTCTATTTGTATAGTATGTGATTGTTAGCATTCAAGTATGGATCTTTTTCTGTATTTTGTGTCATATTTCAAAAAGTTCTTTGCATCATTTTATTCCACAAATGTTTGTAAAATTGGTTTGGAATCTCTTGTACTTGGTTTTATGCGGAGTAGGATTCTGACTAACAAGTGTGACATTGAAATTTTGCAGATGGACGACTTGATCTGAGAATCGCGTCTCGTGCAAGAGAAGGGCTAAAGAAACGGCTTGAACCATAATAGATCAATTTGTTGATAATGTCAGATTTGTAAAGCTAATTCGTTAATTCGTTTCACATAGTGCTAAAAATATTAAAGTCAATTAAGAATGCATGAATAAACTACATATCTTTTTGCATTTCTATTTCATGTGGACCGTATATGAATAAACTACCGTATTTCACTAGTTGAAAATATAACTCTTGTTTTGACAAATGTGTGAATATTAGATGGACGAGGAGGACTAAGATTTGTTGAGAATACAAACTACTGGATATTGTTACTTGATGGCTGCATGTTTAATAGTACGAATGTTGATTAGAAGAAGAAAAACACAATTGCACATTGAACCAATAGCAAATAGAAAGTCCCTCAGGGGTGGCAATCTTCAAAATATTTTATATGGTGGTAAAAATAATTGTGTTAACTATTCGAGGATGGATATGCCTATATTTATGCATTTGGTCAGTATGTTACGAGATCGAAATATATGATACACAATATGTCACCGTTGAAGAATAACTTGCGATGTTTTTGCATTATATTAGTTTTCATTCAAGGAATAGAAATATAAAGATAGCTTTCTTAAGGTCTGGTGAGATAAGTAGTCGATATTTTAATACATGTCTCTGAGTTATATGTGGAATCAGAGATTAGTTCATGTCTCAAACAATTGTTTCGACACATCCTATCATAGAGAACAATAGTAACTACTATATGTGGTTTAAGATATGTTATTCTAACTCATTAGATTTATTTGATTAAAAATATATCTTTAATATTTGATTATATTTTATGTAGGATTGTATTGGACTAATTGATGAAACACATGTGCATGCTAGAGTACCGACGGATATGATTGCTTGTTTTCTTGGACGTAAGGGTGTCATGCAAAATATTTTAGCTATAGTTGACGCTAGTCTTAAATTTTTATATGTTTTAATAGGATGGAAAAGATCTGCAAATGATTTTACTGTCTTGAGAGATGCTATTTCACGACCTCTTCCTAATTATCTAAAACAGATAGGAAACAAATATTACCTTGTTGATATTGGTTACTCAATAATGGCTGGATTTATTACACTGTATAGGGGTGTGAGATACCATCTAAAGAAACAATTGGGTCACCCACCATGAATTGTAAATGAGTTATTCAATTACAGTTATGCATCTATGAGGTCTAAAATAGAACGAGCTTTTTTGAATTTTGATAGCACATTTTCGTATATTGGACGAGACTCCTTTTTTCATTCAAAATCTAAGTTGATACAGTTCTAGTATATTGCGTCCTCCACAACTATATTATGGCTATTGGTCCAAACGACGAAATATTGAATAAGGATATGGATGTAGATGATGAGAATGAGGTTAAACCATCAGAAGAAGCAGAGAATGAATCATTCTACATTAATCAAATAATCAGGGAGCAACGTGAGAAGAATCTCCAATGAATTCATTTGAGGGATAACATAGCTGCAAAAATATGAGAGGCTTATAATGATCATTAGGATTTAGTTGTGTTCGTGAATATATTTTTGTATTTATCATTTTTTGTTGATATCAAACTATTTTGCTTCTTGAAGTATTTACGTGAATTATATTATGCATGTGTTATTATTACACTTATTTGTTTGTTATTATGTTTGTTCTTTATTATTGATTATATTTGTATTATTATACTTGTTTACTAAAACCTATGTTATTATTTGAAAGGTATAGACTTAGATGGATGTGAGGACAACTCATTTTCTGACATAATGAGTCTTAACTTGGCAGTAGTAGTTGTCGAATAAGGAACGACCAAGACCGTTAAACAAACCAGGAATCATAAACGTGCAATTCATTAGAAAATCTTATTAATTGTGAAAATTAAATTATCAAATGTTATATTAAATTTATTATATTTTGCAATAATTTACATATAAATTATTTTTCATGCAATATGCTAATTCTCAATTTCTACTCCAGCCAACCATAATAATTTAACAAATTAATAAAATTGATTAATTTCATTTGTCAATTAAATAACGAAATTTCAGAATTTATGAATTGACCAAATTCTAATTTCATTTAAAAAATACTCGTCTAAACACGAAAATTATTTAATTCTTTTAATTTTTTTAATATCCCAAAATTAGTTAATCATCTTGATTTTATAATTTTAAATTCGGAATCGATCGGAAGGCACCCAAACTTCGTGATACTTATTCTCAGGCATGATAAATATTTGTCTTCCACTTAAAAAGGACTGCACGGTAGATGGCAATCTAGTGTACAAAGGTAATTCCTCCTCGCTAACAGGATTGAGACCAGGATTTTTGTTGGAGAACAGACCATTTTTTATGTTCTTTTCTGTTTGAATGGGATTCCCGTTTTCTTTTTGTTTGCCTATAACAACTGAAACCTTATAAAATATGAACTTAGTCCAGTGAACACTTCTCCTCAAAATTATTCCTATCCATTAAAATATTTTATCTTGCTTTATACTTCTACTCGACCATGTTCACCACTGTACATTTATTTAGAAAATAGACAAGCGCAAGTTAGCTACCCCTTTTTCGGACCATCAAAATTTTTGAATTTATCGGACAGTTTTTTTTTTTTTTTTTTTCATTTTAAAATACGTACTAATATTGGTAATGTTAGAAGTATGCGGGAAATGACGGAGGACCAGGAGATGGACAGTGGCTTGTTTAACGTGGTCCAGCGCGGGGTCCCAGACAAGAGTTTGATCGTCTTCCCCACAAAAAAAATATAAATATGCTGATGACATAGAAAATACGTGTCATCGATAAGAACGTAGGGCTGGAAAGGAAGAGAACATAGTAGCTGCTGCTGCAATCGCACATCGAATCCTAGTCGTCCGCTAATGAAAACCCGTAAAGACGAGCCAATTGGGCCGTCGGCTTGCCAGTTGGGCAGCCCACCACCTCATTCGCTCAAGCCACCTCGCTCCGCCACAAGATTTTCAAACTAGCAACCGGTTGGGCAGTGGAGGTTCAGTCTAATCCAAACCGGTAACCTAGCTGGTTGCCAGAATTCTGGACCGGACAGGGGCTTTAAAGGTGATTTTATAACGAATCAAAATTAAAATTAAAATTAATAAACTATTTTTTTTTATCAGAATTCATTGTATAATAATTTAGAATTCGAAAAATTAATTAATTTTTAATAATAATGTAAAATAAAATAATTAATATTATTTTTTTTTAAAAAAAAATTATAATTAATCATAACTTTGACCTGATTTTGTTGATGATGGCCGACCTAGTAATCAGGCCATTTGCAACCCTTAAGCAGCTCAGTTTGTTGATCATCTTTTTCACTTTTCCGTGATCAGTGATGAGCAGAACATGATGCAAATGAGTGGTTATTTATGGTTAGATTTTCGTCGCTCCCGATTCAGCTTCTGTCATGTGAAATTTGAGCGCATTTTCACATTCACTTGACAGTTCAAATTCGGGCAGGCTCTTCTCGGGAATTTACAGGCCAGACCGTGCACCGCGGGATATTATATTTAATGGGTCAAAGATTGATGTTGAATTAGAATCAAATCTATCAAAATTCCCAATTCGTTCATCAAAAAACAAATTTTATCACTCAATTATTAAAAGACAAAGTACACATTTGTCGAAAAGAGTTCAAAGTATCAATAGATTAAATATTAATTTAAATTTATATAATATAAAGTTTTTTTATTATATATTAAATTTTATTTTTTAAATTTTTAATATAAAATTAATTCATCACATTTAATATTATAATAAATAGTAAAATTAAAAAGACTTCAATAATAAATTCAATTCAAACATATATTTTATTTGACAATACATTCTACCTCCACTCGGGACAGAAAAAAAGCAAAAAAAATTACGTACTGATTTAAAATTGAAACATTTTTCTCCGATCACAATTGGACAAATAGTGTTTATTTTTTTTTTATATAAGTTAAAATTAATTGAAAAACTGAAAGAGCTTACAGACTCCAATCGGAACTGGACGGTCACCACGCAACACCATCCGTTTCACTGTCAAGAGCGCAACCATTCTCGGCGAGAGAAAAGGCAAAAACCGAAAAATACCGACTCAATTTACTGTGACGCAAGGTTGTCCTCGATCGGACATCAACAGAGAACAAATCTCAAACTCATCAACCTCGACGTTTTGTCGACGGCCTTGTGCTAAAAAATACATCTCATTTTCTTCAGGAATCTAACCTTTGTGTGTTAGAATTTGGACTATAAATCATGTACATTTATGCATAAAGACATGTAGACGTACATGTATTGCATGAAGTTATTGTATATATATTTCTATTATGTGGTATAAGGACCAAATTGAGGTGATCTATTTAATTTAGGGTCCTTGTCATCTAAAATATAAGTGTGGTGGCTGAATTATAAATGTGTAGAATTCCTGGGGTTTAATTATTAATTATTGATGGACTGATTAACAATTAACCCATTAAGATTTATGGGTATGATTAACCCATTAAGATTTATTGGTGTGGTCCCTGACTGTGGAATTTGGTATATAAAGAAAGAGGGATTGAGAAAACCCTGAGAGAGATCTATCAGTCGTCAAATTCCAAACAGTCAGAAGACCTCCTCCCAAAACCTAACTCCTCCAGCGCCGCCATCTTCTTCCTAAGCACCGCCTCCGGTGACTTCGCCTTCTTCGCAGTCGGTGCGCAGTGGACTTGGTCGGGTTTCAGGCTTCATTAATCTACTCAATGGAATCAGGTACGCTTCCGTGTTCTTCATTTTTCTCAAAGATCTAACATGAATGTTTCTGGATTATCAATGGCATGTTCCATGAATTTCTTACAATTGGCATCAGAGCCAGGTTTCATGTTGGGTTTTTGAGAATAGAAAATTAGAATTAAACTTGTCAAAATCTCCATCTTCTTCCCGATCGTCCGCTGTGCTCCGGCGGCTGGCAGCGGAGGCGGCGGCGTGCGGTTCGGCAGCGTGCGGCGCTGCTGCGAGCGGGCGTCGTGCGCAGGCAGCATGGACCCGTCGGGAGCGGCCGGTGGCGTGCGCACGACCGCGTAGGCCGGGGTCCGCTGGCGAGCTGCTGCTAGCGTGCTGCGCAGGCGGCTCGGGCTGCGGCGGCACGCGGGTCCGCTGGCGTGCTGCTGCGCAGGCGGCTCGGGCTGCGGCGGCCGGCAGCGGAGACGGCGGCGTGGCATCGGGGCGGCCGGACGGCGTGGGCCTGGCGGCGGCGCGGCGGCGATTAGGGTTTGAAGATGGAGAAGATGATTAGTTTTGGTTTTGGTTTAATTTAAAGTTGGTTTTGGTTTAAGTTTAGTTTAAGTTGATTATGGTTTTGGTTTAATTCAAATGATGGATTTTGTTACTAATGCATTACATTTAATTTGGTTCAAGCAATATGTTGCCAAAGTAACCTCTATTGTGTAGATTGAATTAAACTTAGGAAGACAATACATGCTTGAAGTTTCATGCGGGTAATAACCGGCCCAAAGGAAGGTTATTATTTGGCCGAAATTAAAGCATATTTGTGGTGATAAATATGTGACAATTATTTGGTTTTATCCATGTGGGTAATAAGTCGGTCCAAAGAAAGGCTTATTATTTGACAGGACTTTATTGTCAATATTTGATTGCCACACCAAGAGTACCACTTACAAATTGAATTTTGTCCAAAGACTTAATTTCAATGTTGTGCTAGGTATCTTGAGATGAGACTTAATTTTTTTCATGAGCAGATTGTGTTTTGAATTTTTGTTCTCTTTCAGTTGACTTTGTGAATGATTCTGCTGTCACTGCCAATATCAATGGCATTCCAGTGCTCAATGGAAGCAATTTTAAGACTTGAAAAAATAAGGTAACTATAGTCTTGGGATGTATGGAACTTGACCTAGCATTGAGGGAGCCACGTCCTGCACCTCTTAGGAGAACTTTTGAGAGGTGGGAACGCTCTAACCGCTTGAGTCTTATGATAATGAAAAATGCTATCCCAGAGACGTTTTTGGACACTATGTCTGAGGAGACTGATGCTAAAAGGTTACTTGAAACCCTTGAAAATCGCTATATGAAAAGCGATAAGGCGGAAACAAGTGCAGCCTTAAGAAAACTTGTTTCCATGAGGTACAAGGGTAACAGGAACATAAGGGAGTATATTCTCGAAATGTTTAATCTTGCAGGGAAATTAAAAACACTAAAATTAGAGCTTTCGGAAAGACTTGCTCATTCATTTAGTGTTGATTTCTCTTCCTCCGCAATTCAGTCAATTTGAAGTGAGCTATAATTGTCAGAAGGAGAAATGGACAATGAATGAGCTCATTTCTCATTTAGTGCAAGAGGAAGACAGGATGAAACACCATAAAACCGAGAGTGCTCATTTGACATCATCTTCTTACGGAAAAGGCAATAAGAGAAAAACTAAAGATGTTGCGGTGAAGGAACTGCAAAAGAAGCAGAAAAATACGTCCAAGGGACATAAGGAAAAGAAATGCTTCTTTTGCAAGGACTCTTCCCATTTTAAGAAAGATTGTGCCATATTTCACGCTTGGCGAGTGAAGAAAGGTACATCTTTTGCTCTTGTTAATTCAGAAGTTAATTTAGTTTCAGTACCTAGATATACTTGGTGGTTGGATTCGGCTACCACAACTCACATAAGTGTATCTATGCAGGGTTGCCTGAACTCCCGACAGCCAAATGATGACGAGAAGTACATCTATATGGGGGCTGGAAAAGGGGTTGAAGTTGTGGGCATTGGGACTTTTCGGTTGTTATTACGTACTGGTTTTTATTTAGAATTAAATAACACATTTATTGTACCGTCTTTTAGACGGAATTTGATATCAATTTCTATTTTGGACAAAGAAGGATTTGTTTGTTCATTTGGTAATAGAAAATGCGATATCTATTTTAATTCTGTGTTGTATGGAACCAGTCATTTAACTGATAATGACAACCTTTATTTGCTTCATATAGAAAGTTCATACAGTGAGTCCCATAATACTGAAACAAAAGGCACTAAACGCAAATTTTCAAATGAAAATTCCTTTAAATTATGGCATAAGCGTTTGGGTCATATCTCTAAAAGGAGAATTGACAGACTTGTGTCAGAAGGAATTCTTGAAAATCTTGATGATTCATATCATAATATTTGTGTTGAGTGTATAAAGGGAAAAACTACAAATAAGAGCAAAGAAGGAGCTGAGAGAGCTAAGGAAGTCTTAGACTTGATACATACAGATATTTGTGGACCGTTCCCTACAGCTTCTTGGAATGGTCAACAATATTTTATCACATTCATTGATGATTACTCTCGATATGGCTACCTATATTTAATTCATGAGAAATCACAAGCATTGGATGTTTTTAAGTTGTTCAAAGCCGAAGTTGAAAACCAACATGGTGTATCAATTAAAGCTATAAGATCTGATCGTGGTGGTGAATACTACGGAAGGTACGACGGATCAGGTGAACAACGTCCAGGTCCATTTGCTAGATTTCTTAGTGAGTGTGGGATCGTTCCTCAATACACCATGCCGGGTTCTCCGAACATGAATGGTGTAGCTGAGAGACGAAATAGAACCCTTAAGGATATGGTACGAAGTATGATTTTTCGTACAACTTTACCTCACTCACTATGGGGAGATGCATTAAAGACCGCAATGTATATTCTCAATAGAGTTCCTACAAAAGCTGCTAACAAAACCCCTTATGAGTTATGGACGGGTAAGAAACCTGTCTTAAAGCACTTACGAGTTTGGGGATGTCCAGCTGAAGCAAGGCCTTATAAGCCAAATGAAAAGAAACTGGATGCAAGAACTGTCAGTAGTTATTTTGTAGGATATGCTGAAAGATCACGGGGATTTAAATACTACGATCCTAAAACAAGAACATTTTTTGAGACGGGAAATGCTCGGTTCTTTGAGGATGTTGAGTTTGGGGGGGAAGATAATGTTAAAGGTTTTGTGTTTGAGGAGGAGTTGGAAAATATTCCTTTTTCTACAGTAGTTGTTGATCATGATCAAGTTTTCATTCCTAACATGATTCAACAACATCCGGCACAAATCCAAGACAATGCTGAACTTCCAACTCATCAAGATCATCAAGTTATTCCTCAATCCATTATACATGAGGAAAATATGGATCAAACTCAACATACTCAAATTCAAGAAGAGCTTGTGCCTTTAAGAAGATCCATTAGAGAAAGGAGAAAAGCAATTTCAGATGATTATGTTGTTTTTCTTCAGGAACATGAAAATAACATTGGCTTAGAGGGAGAGGATCCACTCACCTTCCATGAAGCAGTCAATGGTTCCAACTCTCAAAAGTGGATTAATGCCATGGGTGAGGAAAAGCAATCCATGAAAGACAATGACGTTTGGGATCTTGTTTCATTGCCTGAAGGTGTGAAACCTATTGGTTGTAAATGGATTTTCAAAACCAAAAGGGATTCACAAGGTAATGTAGAAAGATATAAAGCTCGTCTTGTCGCCAAAGGATTCACCCAAAAGGAAGGCATTGACTATAACGAGACTTTCTCTCCAGTTTCTTCGAAAGACTCTTTTAGGATCATCATGGCACTTGTAGCGCATTTTGATCTTGAGTTACATCAGATGGATGTAAAGACCGCTTTTCTTAATGGAGACATTGAGGAAACAATTTATATGTTACAACCGGAGGGGTTGGATTCCAACGAATCTAGCTAATTGGTTTGTAAACTTAAGAAATCCATCTATGGGCTTAAGCAAGCATCCCGTCAATGGTATCAAAAGTTTCATCAGGTTGTTCTCTCATTTGGGTTTAAAGTGAACCCTGTTGAATATTGTGTATACCATAAGTTCAGTGGGAGTAGATTTATTTTCTTAATCTTATATGTGGATGATATTTTGCTTGCTAGTAGTGATGTAGAATTGCTTCGAGAAACCAAGAAATTTCTTTCGGAACAATTTAAAATGAAAGATCTTGGTGAAGCGTCCTTCGTATTAGGGATCCAAATTCATCGTGATCGTTCACGAGGAGTTTTAGGATTATCACAGAAGGGTTACATCGAAAGTCTATTAAAACGATTTAGCATGCAAAATTGCAGGCCACATGATACCCCCGTATCTAAAGGAGATAAATTTAGTTTGAACCAGTGTCCCAAAACTGATATTGATTCCAAGTTTATGGAAAATATTCCTTACGCATCAGCGGTAGGGAGCTTTATGTATGCGCAGGTTTGCACTCGTCCGGACCTCGCATATATTGTTGGAATGCTTGGTAGATATCAAGCTAATCCAGGAAGAGAACATGGGGTAGCAGCCAAAAGAGTCTTCAGATACTTACAAAGCACAAAGGATTTAATGCTCACATATGGGAAGTCGGATAGACTTGACATCGTTGGGTTTTCTGATTCCGATTTTGCTGGATGCCAAGACAGTCGTAAATCGACATCTGACTATCTTTTTCTGCTAGTTGGAGGTGCAGTTTCATGGAAGAGTGCCAAACATACACTCGTTGCATCTTCCACTATGGAGGCTGAATTTGTAGCTTGTCATGAGGCATCTAATCAAGCAATGTGGCTGCAAAACCTTGTTTCAAGACTGCAAATAATTAATGGTATTGAAAGGCCACTTAAGTTGTACTGTGACAGTAGAGCGGCAGTCTTGTACTCAAATAACAACAGG
The DNA here is from genome assembly GCA_005019695.1 of Trichopus zeylanicus subsp. travancoricus. Lineage (NCBI taxonomy): Eukaryota > Viridiplantae > Streptophyta > Magnoliopsida > Dioscoreales > Dioscoreaceae > Trichopus > Trichopus zeylanicus. The sequence goes on along the minus strand of RXID01016189.1, from coordinate 6,407 downwards.
AGCTCTTCGAAATCTAAGCATATAGATATTAAGTTTCTTGTTGTGTAGGAAAGAATTCAGAGTGGGTTAATTAGTATTGAGCATGTGGGAACAAACTCTATGATTGCAGATCTGCTCACTAAGGCATTAGCACCCAAGGCCTTTCATGATCATGTTACAAATATGGGTGTTGTTCCATTTGATGCCATTTGGTTTAGTGGGAGTTTGTGTTTTTATCTATGCTTGGTACTGTACTTAATGTCATGACATTAATTAATTATTCAGTTATTTTCAGCTTTCATTGTTTACTCTGAATTTTGATGTCATTTGGTTAAAGTTGGACCAGTTGGAAATAGGCATGTGCAGATCACATTACATGTAATTTCCATGCTACACATCCACACTTGATTTGTGTCATTTAGTTAAATTGATACATGAGATTAATGTGGGTCTAGTTGCAAACAATAGCAACGACTGCCTCTTTGGTCCTTGTGTTAGTGAGACTAATGGACGGAATCGGTTTAGATGACTTTTTCTAGTTGTGCACACATTAAAGATGTAGAGATGTATATACAATGGAAGTTATATGTACATGGTTATATATATAGTCCAAGTGGGAGATTGTTAGAATTTGGACTATAAATCATGTACATCCAAATACATGCCTCATAAATACAGGCTGCAAAACAACCATGGTCTTCCAAACGCAGGCCACTTCTTAATCTCTCCAATCATCCCTTATGCACAATGGCCGACCTGCTGTCTATCAAAAGCTCTTCTAAGATCCGAGCTTCACCACCGGTCCGATCTTTTCTTTGGAAAGCCACGAACAATTGTTTGCCCACTTTGGAGCTTTTAGCAAAGCATAAAACTATGGATGACACTACTACAGTTACTGCTAATGACACTAAGAATCCACTGAGCATTCTACTGTTTGGAATGCCACTCTACCAGTGGCAAAGGTGATATCCTCTGCTTTCTATCTCTCATCTGAACTGCACGATAGCACAGTTTCTTATCTTCTATTTGAACCAGGTTGTGGAATGATAATTGTTGATGGTTCGTTTGGCTACTCTAGTGAAATTGCTGCATTGATTGGATACTGGTAAATGAGAAAAAAAAATATATTGTGGAAGCAGCTCGTGAATGTGTTCGAACATATTCCTGCCTCGAGACTGAAATTTTGGCAATCAAAGCAAGTTTAAACCTAGCCTATCTTCACCCTACCGTTTCCGCAAGAATTGTCTCCGACAAATTAGCCGTCATTGAGACAATTGTTGGCCGCGTCCTTGAATTTGCGAAGGCTCTTGACTTCATCTGCTGGGAATTTGCTACTCTCTTCGTCTAATGTTGAAGTGATTCATGCTCTTAAGAATTCGTTTCGGCCGCAGATTAGCTCGCGCGCCAAGTCTTATTTATCAGGTGGTTCAGGCTACTGGACTTCCTCCTTTCCTCTCGAGCTGCGCTTGCTTGTGGATGATCTCCTTTAGTTTGGTTTCTATACTTTTGTTTGTATTTTAAACATTTTGTGCTACGAAAAAAAGGGTATTTGCACGTAATTTCTTGTAAATTACTGAAGTTACATATAGCTCTTTCTGAGTTGAAAATTACACACACCTTCTTGAGTTATTGGTGAAGTTACAAATACCTCCTTCAATTGAATTTTACATTTATAGAAAAAATATTTTAAAAATATTTTATTAGACACTATTATAGGAAATATCTAAAATACCCTTATTTCAGAATAAATAATTATCAAAACTTAATTGAGATTTTTTTATGTTTAATCATAATTATAGTTTATTTTTTTTGACAATCCAATTGTGAATAGTTCTAATATTTATAATTATGATCGATTAGATTATATAATAAGTTTGAGAATTGTCATTTGAGGTATATGAGTTAAAAGACTGTCTTTTCCTTTTTCATTGGCCTCTATCACTCCTCATCACTATTTTTTTTTTTTTATTTTGAGAAATTTTGTACTTAAAAGTTTATTTGATTCATTTCATGATAAATGGAAATTTTGCACTGAAAGCCTAATGAAAGGCGTTAGAGGTTAAAAAAAGAGGTATTTGCAATTTTGCTAAATTTGTAAAGAGCTATTTATAGATGAAATGAAGAAGTTGTTTGTAAATAATATATTTGTAAAAAAATAAACTCATGGTCAATATAGTCTTTTTCACATTTCGAATTAAAAATTAACTTAAAGACCGTTTTGTTTAAGATAATTTCAAAATTAGTGTGATCATATGAGTTAGGTACGAAACTTAGTCAAACTAATTAGTTTGGTTTTTGAATTAAATTAGGCTTGTATGACTAATGATTTGTTTATGAATTTTTTTCAAAATTATCCCTGATTATAATTTACAAAAATAATAATTTCACAAGGGCAGAAATGTAATTTCAGTTAACAAGGTTATTTATATTAGGCAGACTAAATTCAGATCGTACGGATGCAATTCGGCCAATGGAAAATATCGATGTCCGTTGGTCTATTCCTTAGTCTGAAATCAAGCACTCCTTGGAGTTTTTACTCTAAAGGGAATTATATGTAATTTTGTTATTTTATAAAGAGTTACTATAATTACCGAAAAAAAAAACTCAATGTTATTACACGAGACAGTCTAAGTGCAAGATTTATTAGCTTTTTTTTTGTTTTTAAGAATGTAGAAGCAACACACGTATCCATTTGGTCACCATCGTGCCACCAATTTTATTCTGCGTCATTTGTTCTTGTATAAAAGTCACCTGAACAGTTCTTAGTGGAGCTCCCTCTTCTTGATCTTCACCATCAAACCATGCTTCATGTGGAGTATTATAGACAGCTTAGGCTCCACCACATGGCCTTCCACCACCTCGACGCGGAAGTTGATGATCATCGCCGCCGCCAGCGCTTTCATCTGATCAAAGGCCATGTTCTTCCCCAGACAGCTCCTCGGCCCGGCGTTGAACGAGAAGAACTTGTAAGACGGCTCATCCCTTAGCCTCCCCCGCTCCGAAATCCACCTCTCCGGCTTGAACTCCAAGCAGTCCTTCCCCCATATCTCCTCCAACCTCCCCATGGAGTACAAAGGCAAGATTATCTTCGTCCCCGGGATGGCCTTGTGCCCGCTCGGGAGCACGTCGGGCTCCACCGCTCCCTTGTGCTGGAAGGCAACCGGCGGGTAGAGCCTCAGGGCCTCACACAAGGCGGCGTGCAAGTAAACCAGCTCGCGGAGTTCGCCGGCTTCACCAAGCTCTGAGTTCACTGGCAACTTCTCTTTCAGTTCTTTCAGAATCTTCTCCTCCACCCTCTGGTTGTTTGAGAGTAGCCAGAAGAACCAAGTGAGAGCCGAGCTGGTGGTGTCACGGCTGGCAAGCATCAGGTTCAGCATTGTGTCTCGGACGAACTTGTTAAACTTGTCAGAATCCATTTCCGAGAAGTCTTCGTCGCCGATGTATGAGCTTAGTAGGTCGGCGGATGAATTGGCTGCCTCTTCTTCTTCAATGTGTCGTTTCCTTTTTGCTATGTTCTCTGCTATGAAGTTATCCAACGTTACTCTAGCTTCGGCTAGCTTCCTCTGGCTGGCGAAGTTGAAATGCCTTAGCAACTTCCACCAAAACTGCGGCACCGTGTGGCGGAAAAAGATGAGAGTCATGGCGTCATCAAATGCCTTCCCCACCGGATTCGTTGGAAAACCAGGCGAAAGGCTTCTGGGATCGGCTCCTACCATTATACAGCAAGTGACATCGAACGCATACCTCAAGAAGACGTCCTGCAAGTCCACAGGTACACCTTGCTCGGAGACCCGCCGGAGGAGAGGGACAAGCCCCTCGGTCACCTTCCGATGACTGCACTTGTTCACAAATGCCCGGAACTTCCGGTCGCTCATCAAGCTGTGCGATTTCTTCCTTTGGAACTTCCACGACTCGCCGTCAGAGTTGAAGATGCCGTCGCCGAAGAATTCACCGGCAATTTCCGAAAACTCATGGCCCTTGGGGTAGTTGGCGAAGTTGTTGATGAAAACGTGGTACACGTTGGCCGGGTCACCGGTGACCAGCATGTCCATGGACGAGAACCAGGGGCCCCTGAACAAGAAGGTGTAGCCGGTGTCGGAGGCCAGAAGGATGTCGGTGGCCCAGTCGTGGATCCGGTTACGGTGGGCAATGAGGTCGGGGAGCATTCCAATGACAGGCCAGTACGTCGGAAGCCCGTCCGTACGTTTAATCCGGCGGAGGAGGAGGAAAAAGAGAAAGGAAGCGAGGGAGAGGACGAGCTCAGGGTAGCTCAACAAGGAAGCCATATTCATTCAGCTCTGGTGTTCTTCCCTTAAAAAGAGTTGCGGGTAGAAAAATAGTACAGAAACGGCGAACCAAACGGAAACTGCTTTTTGTGTCTTCCAACTAGACCTCGACGGTCGTACAATGCAATGATTCCCTGTATATCATACTACATTAGGTGTTATTAAATTTGAATTTATGACCTCTCATGAATAATAAATTGGTACAACCATCTATCTATTTATTTTTTGTCTATTGTTAGGAAATTAGTTAAGCGTTGGAAGCTCGTATTAATTTTTCCAAATCTCACAGCCGACCAGTTTGTTGCAGCATTTTTTTTGTTTTCAAAATTATCACTTTAATTAATAAACCTATGGAACTTGATGATGGAAGAGAATAAAAATAAAGGAAAAAAAATCGAAATGAAATAAAAAATAAAACAAAAAATAGAAGTAAATATAAATAAATAAACTAGAAGATAGAAAAGTCCAAATTCTAAATGAGCAAATTCAAATTCGAAAAGGATCTTTTTGATTCTTAAAGAATGAGGGGCAAGGAGATTAATCGAAAAAGATCTCTTGTTCTTATTACTTATTTTTATTATCTTATTATAAGTTATAAGATTGTAATTTGATATGTATATGTTATGTTTGATAAAAAGAATAATTTTCTTCTTTAATTATAAATAAAAAATATTCAAGTAGAACATAAAAACCCGATTGAATTGGCTTTAATTATTTTTTTGGAGGGAATGGAAGGAGGGAGGAGATTTTTACAAACGAGAAAAAAAGATCCAACTACTTCAAAAGAATTGAATGAGGAGCCGCGTGAGGCAAAAATCTCATGTACGGTTCTATAGATAAATAATTAATTTATTTTTATAAATAATATGACAATAAATAAAAATAAATTAATTAAAAATAAGCTATAATAATTATTATATTATATAAATATAATTAATAAAGAAGATAAGTTGGCATTAAAAATCACTAAATTTCTAGTTAAACTAACTTTGAGATGACAAGATAGCTAAGAATACTTAGACAATTTTTTCTAAAAAAATAATTAAATTATTATTCAGATTAATTTTGGAGCGTTTGATCTCATTTCCTATTCCGAAACCAAACACTTGAGTTTTACCAAGGTGAGACGACCCCCACGCGAGCGAGTTTGGCCTTTCAAGCTTGTCACGACCTCGGATTAAGGGTGAGCAAAAAAATCGAAAAATCCGTATATCAAACTGTACCGGTTGAGAATCGTACTGAAAAATCGATTCTCAGATCAAATCAGGACGGTTTCAGTTTTGAAATTTAACAGAATCGAAAAACCAGTTTCGGTTCCGGTTTTGCGTTATCTAAAAAATCAGTGAACTGGAACCGTACCGGTTTAATCCTACATATATATATTTAATCAAAACCCTAACCCTAACCCTAATTGTTGTGCCGCCTTGCCCTCGCCTCGCCCTTGCGCTCGCAGCAACGTGCCGATGCAGTTGTCGCCGCCTCGGCCTCGCCCTTGCCTCGACCCTACGCTCGTAGGAACGCGCCGCCGCCGCTGCCTCGCCCTCGCCCTCGCCCTCGCCCTCGCCTTGCCCCTACGCTTGCAGTAACACGCAGACGCTGCCTCAGCCTCGGCCTCGCCTCGGCCCCAAGCTCGCAGCAATGTGCCGATGCCGTCTCGCCCTCGCCTCCGAGCTCGCAACGATGCGACTTCGCCCTCGCCCCCGAGCTCGCAGCGACGCCACCTCGCCTTCATGCTCACCCCCGCGCTCACAACGACGCCGCCTCGCCCTCGCCAATCGTCATGATGCCGGAGCTCCAGTACATCAGTTTTAGAGCCGTTTTAGAATCGAAACCGAAAAATCGATTTTTTACCTAAATCGGTATGATTTCAGTTTTCAATTTTCTGAAAATCGAAATCCAATTTCGATTTTAAAACCAGCATGATTAACCGATTTTGCTCGCCCCTACCTCGGATACGGTTTGTTGAACTGTATCGGACCCTTTTTCTGAGCGTTGTGTGGCCCACAGGCAGACCACGATACGACCTCGGCATTAACTCGGGGTACATGTGTAACTGTTGGATTATGTCCGTTCCAACCATGTGCTGGCGCCATTGCCTTAACTCATGGCAGATTTTAAAATTACTTTTATTTTCAAAGGAAT
>RXID01016188.1:0-30047 GCA_005019695.1 Trichopus zeylanicus subsp. travancoricus | reverse complement strand
TTGGAGTAGTAGTTGTAATAGGAGTTGGAGTAGTAAGACTGGTAGTAGTAGTGGTGGTGGTGGTAGGAGTAGAGGTAGTAGTAGTAGGAGTCGGAGCTGGAATAGTTGTAGTAGTAGAAGTAGTATTAGTAGTAGTAGTAATAGCTGTAGTAGTAGTAGAAGGAGTAGTAGTTGAAGTAGTAGTAGTAGCAGCAGAAGTAGTTATTGGTGTAGTAATAGTAGTAGTCGTGGTGGGTGTAATAGAAGTAGTAGTAATAGCAGTAGCAGTACTAGGAGGAGTTGTAGTTGTAGTAGCAGTGGCAGTAGTAGTAGTAACAGTACTAGTAGGTGTAGTAGTTGTAGTAGTAGGAGCAGTAGCAATAGCAATAGTAGTTGTAGTTATTATTATTGTTGTTGTTGTAGTAGTAGTAGTAGAAGTAGTAGCAGTAGTATTAGTATTAGTAGTTGTAGTAGTTGTAGTAGTAGTTATAGATACAGTATTCGCAATAGCAGTAGTATTTTAGTATTAGTAGTTATAGTAGTAATAGTACGAGGTGGAGTAGTAGTAGTTGTGGCACTGGTAGTAGTAGGCGTAATAGTCATAGGTGTAGTAGTAGTAGCAGTAGTAGGAGGAGTAGGAGTTATAGTAGTCATAGTAGGAGTTGTGGCAGGCGTAATAGTAGTAATAGTAATAATAGTAATAGTAGTAGTAGTTGTTGCAGTTGCAGTAGTCGTAGAAGTAGTTGTAATTGTATTAGTATTACTTGTAGAAGTCATAGTAGAAGCAGTAGAGTAGTAGTATTATTCGTAGTACTAGTAGCAAAAGTAGTAGTAGTAGTAGTAGTGGTAGTGGTGGTAGTAGTAAGACTACTAGCACTAAGACCAGTATTAGTAGTAGTAGAAGTAGTCATAGCTGGAGTAGCAGTAGAAGTAGTAGCATATGCAGTAGCAGTAGTTGTCATAACAACTGCAACAACAACAGGATTAGGAGTTGTTCTAGTAGGAGCAAGAGTAGTAGTAGTAGTAGCAAGAGTAGGAATAGGTGTAGAAGTAGTAATAATAGTAGCAGTAGAAGTGATAGTAGAGTAGTAGGAGTAGCACAAGTGCTAGTAGTGGTAGGTGTAGGAATAGTAGTAGTATTAGCCCAAGTAGGAGTAGGAGTAGTAGTAGTAATTCTACTGGTATTGCTACTACTACCACTACTGCTAGTACTACTGCTACTAGAACCACTGCAACTACTTCTACTACTACTTTTGCTATTGCTGCTGCTGCTGCTGCTGCTTTCGCTACTACTACTGTTACTACTATTATGGCTACTACTTTTACAATTTCCACTACTACTATTACTACTGCTATTACTTTCACGGTTGTTGCTACTACTGGAATAATTACAACTGCTACTACTGCCATTACTATTACTTATACAACCGCTAATACAACTACTACTGCAACTTCTATTACGACTATTACTATTGCTACTGCTACATATACAGCTACTACTATTATTACTACTGTTACTACTAATTCTACTATTTCTACAATTGCTAACACTAGTGATACTACTACTGCTACCACTCCTGCAGCAACAACAACTACTAGTCCATCTCCTCCTACTATTATTGTTGTTATTGTAACTACAACTAGTACTACTGCTACTACAACTACGGCTACTACTACTACTACTACTGCTGCTGCTGCTGCTGCTTCTACTCTTACTACTGCTACTACTACTATTGCTTCAACTACAACTGCTACTACTACTAGTACTACTACTACGATCGTTATTGCTGCTACTACCGCAACAGCTACAGCTACTATGGCTACTACCAGTGCTACTGCTACTACTCTTGCAAATACTACTGCAATTACTCCAACTTGTACTACTATTGTTACTGCTACTCCTACTACTACTACTACGACAGTTACTACTGCTGCTACTACTGTTGCTACTACTATCACTGCTACTTCTACAACTTCTCCTACTACTCATACTACTGCTACTACTACTACCACTACTACAACTACTACTACTAATACTACTGCTACCGCTACTTCTGCGTCTGAAAATGCTAATACAACTAAAACTACTACTACAATACTACTACTACTAATACTATTACTATTGGTACTAATAGAATTACTACTACTACTACTACTACTACTACTACTACGACTTCTACTACTCCGGCAACTACTCCTGCTATTACAGCTACTACTGCTACAACTTCTATAGCAACTACTCCTGCTACAACTATTGCTACTACTGCTACTATCGCCACTATTACTACTAGTTTTACTACTTCTACGACAACTATAGCTACTACTACAGCTGTTGCTGCTACTACTGCTACTACAACTATTTCTGCTACTACCACTGCAGTTGTCGATACCACTACTACTACCACTATAACTGTTGCTACTGATACGGCTGCTACTGCTTCTACTACTGCTGCTGCTTCTACTCCAACTACTGCTCCTTTGGCACCTATTCTTGCTGCTACTCTGACCCCTACTACTTCTACTACTACAACTAGTACTAACACTACTACTACTACAAGAACTACTTTTGCTGTTACTACTACTACTCCTTCCGCTACTACTACTATCACTACTACTCCTATTACCACTACTACTGTTTCTACGACTGCTACTACTACTGCTACTACTATTACTACTACTACAACAACAACAACAGCAACAACTACTTCTACTACTACTACTATTACTACTACAACTACTATTACTACTATTATTACTTCTACTACTACTCATACTACTACTACAACAATCGCTGCTATAGCTACTACTACTACTATGACTAGTACTGCTGCTACTGCTACTGCTACAACAACTCCTATTTCTACTACTAATATTGCTACTACTACGAGCATGACTACTACTGCTACTTTCACTACTACTACTACGGCTACTACTACTACTACAACAACTACTACTACTACTACTTCTACTCCAACAACTACAGCCACTGCTGCTGCTACTGCTACTACTACTACTCCTCCTACTGCTATTGCTACTATTACTACAGCTACTGCTACTACTACTGCTGCTGCTGGTACTCTTGCTGCTGTAGCTATTAATACGGCTATTATTACTACTACTACTACTAAGACTGCTACTACTACAACTACTAATATGACTGTTGCTACTACAATTGCTACAACTACTACTAATACTACTACTACTACTTCTCGTCCTACTACTACTACTGCAACTACTATAACTGACACTTCTACTCCGAGTACTACTACCACTGCTACTACTACTATGACTACTACTACTGCTACTACTACTGCCACTACAACAACTACTACTGCTACTACTATTGCTACTACTACTCCTGCTACTATTGCTACAACAACAACAACAACAACAACACAACAACTACTACTACTACTACTACTTCTACTGCTGCTACTACTAGTCTTGCTACTACTACAACTACTACTAATTCAACAGCCTCCACTACAACTTCTCCTTCGACAGCAACTATTGTCCCCACTACTACAACTACTAGAGCTGCTACCGCAAGAACTAGTTCTATTGCTACTACTTTTGCTATTACTACTACTATTGCAGCTGCTACTACTAGTACTACTAGTACTGCTAGTACTGCTATGGCTACTACCCCCACCACTTCTACTACTACTACTATTATGGCTACTAGTACTATTACTACAACTCGTAGTACTACTACTACAGCTGTTCTTGTTGTTGTTGTTGCTGCTACTACTGCTACTACTACTACTATTATTGTTGTTGTTGCTACCAATACTACTACTACGATTCCTCCTACTATTCATACTACTGCTACTGCTTCTACTACTACTACGCTGCTACCGCTTCTACTGGTATTGCTAGTACAACTAGTACTACTGCTACTGCTGTTAATGCTAACACAACTACTACTATAAGTGCTACTACTGCTACTATTGCTACTCCTACTACCACTATTACAACTAATGCAGCTACTAATGCTTCTACTACTTCTATTACCACTACTGCTGCTCCTACTTCCCCTACTATTAGAACTACTACTACTACTAGTATGACTACTATAACTACTGCTACTACTACTACTTCTCCTACAAATACAAGTACTACTACTTCTCCTACTACTATTGCTACAGCTACTACTCCTACTACTACAACTATTGCTATTGCTACTACTAGTACTATCACTACTACTAGTTCTACTATTGCTGCTACTGCTACTACAGCTACGACTACTGCTGCTACTACAACTTCTATTACAATAGAAACTACTACTACTTCTACTACTACTGCTGCCACTATTACTTCTACTACTACTGCAACTACTACGATTACTAGTACTACAACAATAACTACTTCTTTTGCTACTACTACTACTACTCCTAATACTAATACTGCTACTATGTCAACTACTGTTAATACTACTACTACTGCTGCTGCTGCTACTGCTATTGTGGCAACAGCTGCAACTGCAACTACAACAACAACTACTGCTATTGTGGCAACTGCAACTACCGCTACTACAGCTATTGCTTCTACTATTCCAACTACTACTACGACTAGTAATACAACTACTACTGCTTCAACTCTTCTTCCCCTACTACTACTTTTGCTACTACTTCTACAACAACAACCAATATTATTACCACTAGTTCTATTGCTGCTACAATGACTACTACTATTGCTACTACTGCTTCTACTTTCGCTACTACTACGACTACTTTGGCTACTACTTCCGCTACTACTGCGACTACTTTGGCTACTACTTGTACTACCGCAACTGCGAATACTACAACTCATGCTACTACCACAACAACTACTACTACAATTACTAATGTTGTTGTTACTACTGCAACTAATGCTACTGCTTCTACCATCACTACTACTACTCCTATTACAACTACTACAACTTCTACTACCACTACTGCTATGACTACTACCACTACTACTCCTACTACAATACCAACTACAACTTCTACTAATATTGCTACTACAACAACTACTACTCCTACTGCTGTAGCTACTACTACTCTTGCAACTACTTCAACTACTACTACTACTATTCCAACTACAAATACTACTAATGCTACAATTACTATTTCTACTGCTACTGCTGCTACTACTACTCCTACTACTACTACTACTACTATTTCTGCTACTACTACTCATGCCACTACCACTACCAGTACTACAATAACAACTTCTACTGCTACTGCTAATTCTACTATGACTACTCCTGCTACTACAACTACTACTCCTACTACAACTTCTCCTAACACTATTGCTACAATAACGACTACTACTACTACAACAACTACTACTTCTACTCTAGACACTGTAGCTACTACTACTGTTGCGAATACTGCTACTACAACTACGATAATTGCTATTAATTTTTTACCACTACTACTATTACTACTACTACTACTACTACTACTACTATTACTACTGCCACTACTACTACTCCTGCTAGTACTACTACTACTACTACTTCTACTACTACTACTTCTACTATTACTACTGCTACTACTACTACGATTACTACAACTACTATTGTTGTTGCTACTATTAGTTCTATTACCAGAACCACTACTACTGCCACTACTACTACTATTGCCGCTACTACTACTCCTGGTACTACTACTACTACTAATGCTACAACTACTTCTACTACCACTACTGCTACTACTACTAGTACTCCTACTACTACCACAACTACTCCTACTAATACTACTACTACTACTACTACTACTACTACTACTACTTCTACTGCTTGTTCTCCTACTGCTACTACTACTACTACTTCTACTGCTTGTTCTCCTACTGCTACTACTACTAATACTACTACAACTACCGCTACCATCACTACTGCAACGCCACCTCCCACTACAATTACAACTACCAATACTACTACTACTATAATTACTACTACAACTGCTAGTTCAACTACTACTACTATTAATACTACTACTACTGCTGCTATTACAACAACAACTGCTACTACAACTACTGCAACTACTACTACAACAACAACAACTGCTACTGCTACTAATACTGTTGCTACTACAACTTGTACTACTATAACACCTATTACTACTAATACCACTACTATTGCCACAACTGCTTCTACTACTATCACTACTACTACTACTACTCCTACTCCTCCTACTACTATTACAAGTTCAACTACTATTACTACCCCTACTACCACTACTGCTACTACCACAATTGCTACTCCAACTACTACTACAACTACTACGACTACTGCTACTATTACTGCTACTACTTCTATTACTACTCCTAGTACTCCTCCTCCTACTACTACTACAAGTGCTACTGCTACAACTACTATTGTGACTACTACTGCTACTTCTACTACTTGTACTACAACTAATGCCAGTAGTACTATGACCACTACGACTACTATAATAACTGCTGCTACAACTGCTACTTCTACAACAATAACAACTACTACTACAACTACAACTCCTACTTCCCCCATGCAACCCATACTACTACTACTACTACAACAACAACTCTTGTTGCTGCTACTTCCACTACAAGTACTACTACTACTTATACTACTACAACTACTGTAGAACTACTGCTGCTACTATTACTATAACAACAACTGCTACCGCTACAACTACTATTGCTTCTACTACTACTGCTACTAATACAAGTGCTACTTCTACTGCTACTATTACAAGTACTATTGCTGCTACTACTGCTTCTAATACTACAACTATTGCTACTACTATTACTACTGCTACTGCTGCTGCTGCTACTACTACTATGACTGCTACAACTATCACTACTACTATCCAAACTATTGAAACCACTAATACTATGACTACTACTACTACTACTATTGCTACTACTGATACTATTGCTTCTATTGCTATTATCGCTACTATTGGTACTACTGCTACTACTACAATCACTGCTACTATAACAACAACAACTACTACTCCTACTACCATTACTACTGCCACTGCTGCTACCACTACTGCTACTACTACAACAACTACTATTTTTGTTGCTACTATTACTGCTGCTAGTACTCCCATTGCTACTACTACTTCTATAACTGCTACTTCTGCTCCTACTACTTCTACTACTGCCATAACTACAACTGCGGCTTCTGCTACTGCAACTACTACTCCTACTGCTACTACTATTACTACAACCTCTACTTCTACTACTCATACTCCAACTACTACTGCTACTACAACTACTTCTACTACTACTAAAGCTGTTGTTACTCCTACTACTACTACTACTACGCCAACTATTACTGCTACTACTACAACTACTATTTATACTACTACTCCTACTACTTCTAGTACTACTACTACTACTACAGCTACTACTACATCTACCACTACGACTGCTGTTGTCACTCCTATTACTACTACTATGGCTTCGACAATTACTACTACTACTACAACTACTTTTGCGACAACTATTGATTCTATTAGTGCCACTGCTAGTACTACTGGTACTACTACGACTTCTACTACTACTTCTACTACTACTACGAATAGTATGACTGCTACTGCTACTGCTAATACTACTGCTACTTTGGCTACTACTTCTACTGCTACTGCTAATACTACTGCTATTTTTGCTACTACTTCTACTACTACTGCTACTACTACTGCTACAGCTATAACTAATACTACTTATGCTACTTCTGCTACTTCTATTACAAATACAACAACAACTACTTCAACTTCAACTATGACTACTGCTTCTACTACTACTAATCCAACTACTACTGGTGCTACTGCTACTTAAACTTCAAATTCTGCTACTACTTATGCTTCAACTACCACTAGTACTACTACTAGGACTACTCCAACTATTACTAATACTACTACTACTACTGCTACTGCTACTACAGCTACTACTACTACAACTTCTCCAACTCCTAATACTACTGCTACTACTACTACTACTGCAATGAATTCTAATTCTACCACCACTACTACAGTAACTACTGCGACTACTACTACGACTACAACAACCGCTACTGCATCTACTACTACCAGTACAACTACTACTATTATTATTGCTAGTGCTGTTACAACTACTACTATGATTACTACTAATACTGCTATTACTACTACAACAACAACAACTACTACTACTACTACTTCTAGTTCTATTACTACTTCTACGACTACTACACTTATTGCTATACTGCGACGACTGCTATTACTACTACTATACCTACGATGGTTACTATTTCTTCTGCTGCTACCACTTCTTTGACTACCACTACTACTGCTGCTGCAATGACAATGACCGCTACTACTATTACTTCTACTACTACTCTACTACTGGTACTGTTGCTACAACAATAGCAACAACAACATTTACTACTACTACTACTACTGCTCCTACTACTACCACTAATTTGACTGCCACTAAAATTACTACTGCTATCACTACTACTTCTACTACTACTGCTACTACTGCCACTATTGCAACAACAACTACTACTACAACTACAAATACTACTACCACTACTCCTATGGCTACTACTATTGCTATGGCTACTGCTACCGCAACTGCTACTAGTGGTGCTACTACTACTACTACAACTACTATTGCTACTACCACTGCCACTGATAATATTACTACTAGAACTTCTAGTGCTTCTGCTACTACTATTAATACTATTACTACCTCTACTACTACTACAACTGCGGCTCCTTCTATTACTATTGTCGCAACTACTACCACTGTGACTATTAGCATTGCTACTCTGACTATTAGTAATGTTGTTACTACTGCTACTACTACTTCTTCTGTGATAACTATTACTACTACTACTACTGCAAGGACTGCTACTACTGCTACTTCAACTACTGCTGCTAATACTGCTACTACTTCCACCACTACTACAACTGCTACTTCTTCTACTAATGCTACTACTACTACTATAACTGCTACTACTACTACTGCCGCAACAACTACTGCTACTACTTCTATTACTGCTATAACTAATACTACTTCAGCCACTAATGCTACTAGTACTACTACCGCTACAACTACTACCATTGCTACTACTAATACTATTACTACAATACTACAACTTCTATAATTGCTACCAATTCTATTGCTACTACTACTACTACTACTACTACAACTACTACTACAACTGCTACTACTGCAACTATCACTACAACTATTGCTACTACTACTACTATAGTGGCAACTACTACTTCTACTACTACTACTACCACTATTGCAACTACACCTCCAGCTACATCTGCTACAACTACTATAGTTGTTGCTACTCCTGCTACTACTACTACCCCTGCTGTTATTACCACTATGACTACTGTGGCAACTACTAATATTACTACTGGTGTTGCTACTACTATGACTACTACTACTTCTCCTACTATAATTTACCGCTGCTACTACTACTTCTCCAACTAATACTATCGCTGCTACTACTAGTAATGCTACTACTAGTACTACTACTTCTACTACTAGTATTACTACTACTACTACTTCTACTACTAATAAAGCTACTTCTAGTTCTATTACCTCTTCCACTACTACTGCTGCTGTGACTTACTACTGCTACAACTGCTACTGCTACTACTACTACGACTACGGTTACTACTGCTACTACTGCTACCACATCTTTGATAGCCACTACAACTACTACTTCTACAACAACTACTGCTACTACTATTGCTTCTACTGCTACTGCTACTCTTGCAACTATGGCTACTATAACAATAACAATAACTATGACTACTAGTGGTGCTGCTTCTACTGCAACTATTGCTACGAATAATTTGATTGCCACTAAAATTACTACTGCTACTACTAATACATTAACTACTGCTACTTTTGCTACAATAATAACTACTACTGCTACAACTACTACTACTAATACTCCTACGGCTACTACAACTCCTACAGCTACTACTAATACAACTGCTACAACTGCTACTACTACTACCACTGCGACTAATCCTGCTACTGTTACTGCAGTGACTACTGCTACTGCTGCCACTACTGCTATTGCTACTTCTGCTGCTACTACTACTACCTCTACTACTACTACTACTCCTACAACAACTACACTACTAGTACAACTACTTCTACACTACTACTATACTCCTGATACTACCTCTACGACTACTATTTCTCCTACTACTAGTAGTACTCCTCTGCCTACTACTACTACTACCATAACAACTAGTGCAACTACTTCTACTATGACTCCAAAAACTACACCTACAACTACTTCTACTACTAGTATTACTTCTACAACTACTACTTATATTACTGCTTCTACTACTGCTACTAAACTACTACTACTACTACTTCTGCTACTTCTACTACTGCTACTACTACTACTACAACTACTAGTGCTATTACTACTTCAACAACTACTACTATTACTACTACTAATACTGCTACTACTACTACTACTACTACTACTACTACTACTACTACTACTACTACCCAAACTACTACTACTACTACTACTAATGCTACTACTTCTACTTCGACTACTACTACTACTACATAATGCTACTACATACTACTACTGCTGCTACTACTACTACTACTACTATATACTACTACTACTACTACTACTACTATATACTACTACTACTACTACTACTACTACTACTACTACTACTACTACTACTACTGGTACTACTACTCCTACTCCAAATCCTACCGCGACCACTACACTGACCACTACAATAAATACAGCTACTACAACTGCTAATACTTCTGCTACTACTGCAACTGACACTATATGTACTGTTAATACTATTACTACTATTACTACTATAACAACTACTTCTCCAATTACTACTACTACTATTACAACTACTACTTTTGCTGCTACTACTGCTACTACAACTACTTCTATTAATACTACTACTACTATTGCTATTGCTACTGCTAATTCTAATGCTGCTGCAACAACTACTTTTGTTGTAGTAGTAGTTGTGATAGTAGTAGTAATATTTATAGTAGTTGTAATAGTACTAGTACTAGTACCAGTTATAGCAGAAGGTATTGTACTGGCAGTAGTAGTAGTAATTATTATAGTATTAGTAGTAGTAGTAGTAGTAGTTGCTATTATATTAGGAGGTGGAGTTGTTGTTGTAGTAGTAGTAGTAATAGTAGCTGTAGTAGTGGCAGTAGCAATAGTAACAGTAGCAGTAGTAGTTGCGGTAGTAGGCGAAGTAGTAGAAGTATTAGTGCTAGTTGTAGTAGTAGGTGAGGTTGTAGTACTAGTAGTAGTCGTGGTAGTAGTAGTTCTTGTTGTTGTACTAGTAGTAGCTGTAGTAGTGGAGGTGGTAGTAGTGGTAGTAATTGTAGTGGTAGTTGTGGCAGCAGTAGCAATAGTGGTAGAAGTAGCAATACTATTATTAGTAGTAGTAGTATTAGTAGTAGGACCAGCAATAACGGTATTAGTAGTAGTAGAAATAGCAATAGTAGCAGTAGCAGTAATAGAAACAATAGTACTAGCGGTTCGAGATGTTGAGCAATAGCAGTCACAAGAGTAGTAGTAGCAGTAGCAATAGTAGTTGTAGTAGTAGTAGTAGCAGTAGAAGTAGCGGTAGTAGTATTAGTAGTAGAAGCAGCACTTGTAGCAATTATCACAATAGTAGTAGTAGTATTTGAAGTATTAGTAGCAGTAGAAATAATAGCAATAGTAGTAGCTGTAGTAGTATCGATAATAGTAGTAGTAGAATTAGTACTAGTAGTAGCCAAAATAGTAGTACTAGTTGTAGCAGAAGGAGCTGTAGAAGTAGTAGTCGTAGTCGTGGCACTAGCTGTAGTAGCAACAGTAGTGATAGTAGCAGCAGCAGTAGTTGTAGTAGTAGCAGTAGTAGCAATGGTAACAGTGGTAATGGTAGTAACAGTAGTAGAAGCAGTACTAGTCGTAGTAGTAGAAGTAATAGTAGAAAAAATAGTAGCAGTAGCAGTTGTAGTAGTAGTAGTAGAAAAAGTAGTAGTAGTAGCACTAGTAGTAATAGTACAAGTAGCGAAAGTAGTAGATGTAGTATTAGCAGATGTATTAGAAGCAATAGTATCAATAGTAGCAGCAACAGTAGTTAGAGCAGCAGCAGTAGTAGTAATAGTAGCAGTAATAGTAGTAGTCATAGTTGTAGTAGTAATAATAGTAGTAGGAGAAGGAGTAGTAGTAATAGTAGTAGTAGGAGTCGTAGTAGTCGCAATAAGGGTAGTTGTTGTTGTTGTAGCAGCAGTACTAACAATAAAAGCAGTAGTAGTATAAGCATTAGTAATAGTAGTAGTAGTAGTAGTAGCAGCAGTAGTAATAACAGTGGTAGTAGCAGTAGCAGTTGAATTAGTAGCAGTAGTAGTAGCCGTAGTAGCAGCAGAAGTAGCAGCAGTAGTAGTAGAAGTTAGAGCAATCGTAGCAGTCGTAGCAGTAGAAGTAGTAATAGTAGTAGCAATAACAAACCAGTGGTAATAGTGGCAATAGTAATAGTAGTAGCAGTAGCTATAGCAGTAGTAGTACTTGTCATACTAATAGTGGTAGGACTGGTAGGAGTAGCAATAGTAGTAGTAGCAGAAGCAACTACTACTAATATTACTGCTACTATTGCTACTAATGCTACTGCTACTACTTCCACTACTATTACTTCAACTACTATTACAACTGCTTGTACAACTATTACAGCAACTACTACTATGAAATATACTACTACAACTGCTACTACTGCTACTGCTACTACAACTACCACCGCTACTACTACCTACTACTATTACTTCGGCTACAGCTACTGCACCTTCGACTACTACTACAACTGCTACTGCTGCTACTGCTGCTACTGCTGCCACTACTGCTACTACTACTACTTTTGCTATTACAGCAACTGCTAAGACCAGCCCTACTACAATTAGTATTACAATTACTACTACTACTACTCCTATTATTACTACTTCTACCACAACTGTTGCTGCTGCTACTAGTATTACTACTACTACTTCTATACTAGTAAATTGGCACTACTACAACTACTATTACTACTATTAATACTACTATTAGTAATACTACAACTACTATGATTGCTGCTACTGCTGCTGTTCCTATTACCACTACTACTACAACTACTACTGCTACAACTACAACAACTACTACTACCACTAGTACTACAACTACTCCTCCTCCTCCTCCTCCTCCTACTCCTGCTCCTCCTCCTCCTACTACTACTACTACAACTACTACAACTACTACTTCTACTAACACTACTACCCCAACTTCCAACTCCTACACCTACTTTTTCTCCTACTACTATTAATCCTCCTACTATTACTACTAATACTACTATTACTACGACTAGTACCACTACTATTACTTCCACTACTACCACTACTGCTGCTAATACTACCACTCCTACGACTAATACAACTACTACCGCTGGTATTTCTACTGTTACTACAACTACTACTACTGTTGCTGCTTCTGCTACTACAACAATGACAACAACAACAACAACAACTACTACTACTACTATTGCAACTATTGCTACTACTGCTACTACTACTACTACTAAATTCTACTGCTGCTACTACTAATACAACAACTACTAGTACTTCTACTCCTACTACTGATACTGTTGCTACTACTGGTTTCACTATTATTACTACTATAACAAATACTGCTACTAATACTGCTTCTAATATAACTACTGCTACTATGGCTGCTACTGCTACTACAATGCCCACTACTATTACTACTTTCACAACTATTACTACTACCACAACTACTGGTACTACTACTACTACTACTACTACTACTACTACTGCTGCTGGTGCTACTACTGCTACTGCTACTACTACTACCACTATTACTACTATTTCTAATATTAATACAACTACTGTTGCTATTGTTGCTACTACTACTTCTATTCCTACAACGTTTCCTACTAGACTACTACTGCTACTACTATTATTACTCTTTCACTACTAATTGTACTACTAATACTACTATTACTACTACTACTGCTGCTGCTGCTACTGATGTGGCTATGACTATTGTTATTACTACTACTGTTGCTGCAGTTGCTATTGCTAATACAACTACTCCTACTAACTGCAGCTGCTATAACTACTATGACTACTACTGCTACTACTACTATTGCTGCAGTTGTTGTTGCTAATACAACTACTACTACTAACTGCGGCTGCTACAACTACTATGACTACTACTGCTACTACTACTCTTGTTGCTGCTACTATTGTGGCTGCTGTTGTTGTTGCTGCTAGTACTTCTTCTACTTTTGCTACAGCTACTGTTGAAACTACTGCTGCCACTACTAATGCTACTGCTTTTACTACTTCGACTACTAGTACTACTAGTACTACGTTTGCTGCTACTACTATTGTTGCAACTACTACTACTCTTACTGCTACTCCTACGACTACTTATGTTACTACCACTACTACTATTTCTACTACTACTACCACTACTGCCACTACTTCTACTACTACTGTTACAACTACAAGCACTCCTACTGCTACTACTACTACTCCTACTACTACTACTACAACAATAACTATTACACCTATTACTATTACTACTTCTACTACAAAAATTACGACTACTATTGCTACAAGTACCTCTACTTTTACTACTACTACTACTACTACTACTACAATACACCTACTAATGCTGCTACTACGGTTATTGCTACTACTATTGCTACTAACACTACGGCTACTACCACTACTACTACTACTACAGCTACTATTTCTATTTCTACTCCTATGACTCCTACTACTACTCCTACTAATACTTCTACTACTACTACAACCACTTCTCCTATTACAACCCCTACTCCAACACCAACTCCTATTACAACTACTACAAGTAGTAGTAGAACTGCTACTACTTGTACCGCAACTCCTACTACTACTACTACTACTATGACTACTTCTATTGCTGCTGCTACTACTACTACAACAACTACTACTACTAGTACTTCTACTACAACAACTACTAGTACTTCAACTACTATTACTGCTACCACTGCCACTATTACTATTACTTCTCCTACTACTACTCCTTCTACTAGTCCTACTGCTAGTACTACTCCTACTACTAGAACTACTACTACAATAACTACTTCTACTATTACTACTACTACTACTACTAGTACCATTGCTATTGCTACTACTACTACAACAACAACAACAACTACTACTACTACTGCTACTACTGCTACTACTACTATCACCACTACTACTTCTACTACTACTACTACTCATACTACTACTACTTCTACTCTTAATGCTACTACTACTACCCCAACTACTGCTACAACTACTACTGCTACTATTCCTACAACTTCTACTACAACTATTAGTCCTACTACAACTAATATTACTACTACTAAAACTACTACTTCACTCCAACTACTCCACCTCCTCCTCCTACAACTACTACTTCTACTTCTGTTTCCATAACTACTGCTTCTAGTTCTGCTACTACAGCTACAACTACTACTTCTATTACTACTACTGCTGCTGCTTCTACTACTATTATCACTACTCCTTCTACTATTGCTACTACTGCTGCTACTACTCCTTCTATGACTACTAGTGTTGTACTACCACTGCACAACTACTGCCACTTTTACGATGAGCATTGCTACTACTACTACTACAACAACAACAACTCCTACTACTACTCCCACTAATCCCACTGCTACTACTACTACTTCTTCTACTACAAATACTACTACTACTACTACTACTACTACTACTGCTGCTGCTACTATGACTAGTACTACTACTGCTACAACTTCTACTAGGACTCCTCCTCCTCCTACTTCTATAACTACCACTACTACTACTACTGCTACTCCTACGACAATGACTAGTATTACTACTACTACTACTACTACTACTACTATTACAACAACAAAAACAACAATAATAACTACTACTACTATGACTTCTACTACTACTACTTCTGCTGTTGTTGCTGCTGCTGCTGCTGCGACTACTACTACTACTACTACTACTACTACTACTACTACTACTACTACTACTACTATACTACTACTACTACAAATTCTACTACTGCAGCTGCTACTACCACTATTACTACTACTACTACTACTATTAGTAGTAGTTATTGTTGTAGTAGTTATAGTAGTAGCAAGAGTATTAGTATGAGTATGAATTGGAGTAGTAGTAGTTGTTGTTGTTGTTGTTGTAGTAGCAGTAATAGTAGTAGTAGTAGCAGCCATAGATGTAGGAATAGTAGGAGGAGTAGTAGGTGTATTAGTTATAGTAGTAGCAGTAGTAGTCATAGTAGGAGTAGCAGAAGCAGGAGGAGTTGTAGTTGTGGATGTAGTAGTTGTAGCAGTAGTAGTTGTAATAGTAGTATTAATAGTTGTAGTAGGAGTACTAATCGTAGCAATAGTACTAGTTAAAGTAACAGTAGTACTAGTACTAGTACTATTTGTAGTTGTAATTGGAGTAGTAATCATAGTAATATTAGTAGTAGTAGTAGTAGTAATATAAGTAGTAGTAGTAGTTGTTGCTGTTGTAGTAGAAGTAGTAGTAGTAGGAGGAGCAGTGGCAGTAACAATAGTAGCAGTTCTAGTTGGTGTAGCAATTATAGTAGTAGTAGTTGTCATTGTTGTAATGGTGATAGTAGTAGTAAGAGTGGTAGTAGTAGTAGTAATAGTAGTAGTAATAGCAGCAGTGGTAGTAGTATGAGCAGAATTGGCAGTAGTAGTAGTGCTAGTAATGGTAGAAGCAGTAGCAGTGGTCATAGCAGCAATAGTAGTAGTAGAAGTAGTTATGGTAGGAGAAGTTGTAGTAGTTGTAGTACTAGTAGTAACAATAACAATCGGTGTAGTAGTAGTTGTAGTGGTAGTAGCAGTAGTTTTAGCAGACATATTCAAAGTCGTTATAGTAGTTGTAGTAGCAGTAGTATTACTAGTAATAGTAGGAGTACTAGTAATAGGAGTAGTAGTAGTAGCAGCAGTAGTAGTAGTGGCTTTGGTAGCTGTAGCAGCAGTAGTAGTAGTAATAATTGTAGTAGTAGTAGTAGTAGTAGTTGTAGGAGTAGCAATAGAAGTAGTAGTAGTAATATTAATAGCAATGGCAGAAGTAGTAGTAGCAATAGTTGTAGTAGTGGTAGTAGCTGCAGTGGTAGTAGTACTAGCAGCAGCAAAAGTAGTAGTTGTAGTAGTAGCAGCGACAGCAAAAGCAGTAGTTGGAGTAGTATTAGTAGCAATAGTAGTAGTTGTTGTAGTAGCAGTAGTAATAGTAGTAATCGAAGTTACAGTAGTAGTAGTAGTCCTATTAGAAGTGGTAGTCGCAATACTAGTAGTAGTATTACTTGTAGTAGTAATAGCAGCAATAGCAGCAGCAGCTATAGTAGTAGTAGTAGTAGTAGTAGTGGCAGCAGCCGCAAGAGCTATAGTAGTAGTATTATTAGCAGTAGCAGTAGTGGTAGTTGTAATAGTAGTAGTAGTAGTAGTAGTAGTAGAAGCAGCGGTAGTAGAAGTAGTTGTCATCGCAGTAGCAGTTGTAGTAGTAGTAGTAGTAGAAGCAGTGGTAGTAGAAGTAGTGGTTGTCGCAGCAGCAGGTGTGATAGAAGAAGTAGTAGCAGTTGTAGTAGTAGGAGCAGTACTACTACTACTAATACTACGAATGCTCGCAGTAGTAGTAGTAGCCATAAGAGTAATATTAGTATTAGTTGTAGTAGTGGTAGAAGTAGCTATAGTAATCATAGTGGTAATAGCCCTAGCAGTCGTACAAGTAGTAGTAGTAGTAGAAGTAGTAGCAGTAGTAGTAGCGATAGCAGTTGTAATATTAGTAATTCTAGTAGTAGTAGTTGCATTAGTTGCATGAGTAGTAGTAGCTGTAGTAGCAGTGGTTGTAGCACTAGTGGCTTTAGTAGCATTAGTAGTATTAGAGGTAATAGGAATAACAGCAGTAGTGGCAGTAGTTACAGTAGTACTAGAAGTTGTAGCCATAGTAGTAATTGTAGGAGCTGCAGTTGCAGTAGTAGTTGTAGCAGTAGTGGTAGCAGTAGTAGCAGTAGAAGCAGTAGTAGTTGTAATAGCAACAGCAGAAGTAGCCGTCGTAGTAGTAGTAGTAGTAGCAATAATCATAGTAGTATTTGTAGCAGTAGTAGTGGTAGTAATACTAGTTGTGGTAGTCATAGCAAAAGTAGTAGTTGTAGTACAAGCAGTAGGAGAAGTTGAAGCAGTAGCTAGCATAGTAGCAGTCAAAGTAGTAGTAGTAGTAGTAGTAGTAGGAGGAGATGTAGTAGTAGTAGCAGTATTGGAACCAGTAGCAGCGGTAACAACAACAATAGCAGCAGTAGCAGTAGCAGTAGCAGTAGTAGCAGTAGTAGCAGCAGTAGTAGTAGAGGCAGTAGCCGAAGCTGTAGTAGTAGTAGTAGTAGTGTTAGTAGTAGTAGCCATAGTCCTGGTAGTAGTTGCTGCAGTAGCTGAAGTAATAGTGGTGGTAGCAGCAACAGGGGTTGTAGTAGTGACAACAATAGCTGTAGCAGCAACAGTAGTAGTAACAATAGTAGTAGTAGTAGTATTAGTTGTGGAAGTAGCGGTAGTAGTAGTAGTAGCATTGGTAGGAGTAGTTACGGAAGTAGCAGCAACAGATGTAGTAGAATAAGTAGTAGCAGCAATATTAGTACTACTACTAGTAGTAGTAGCAGCAGTAGTAGTAGTAGGAGTTGTAGCAATAGTAGTCGTAGTAGTATATGTTTTAATAGTAGTAGGAGTAGTAGTTCTAGTAGCAGTAGTAGTAATTGGAGTAGTAGTACTAGTAGCAGAAGTAGCAGTAGTAGTAGCAGCAGCAGCAGCAGTAATAACAACACAATTAGTAGTAGGAGGAGCAATAGGAGTAGCAGTAGGGATAGTAGTTGTTGTAGTAGTAGAAGTAGTAATTGTAGTATGTGAAACAATAGTAGTGGTAGTAGTAGTAGTTGTAGGAGTAGTTGTAGTAGTAGTAGAAGTAGTAGTAGTTGTTGTTATTATTGTTAGAAGTAGGAGTATGTTGCATTAGTAGTAGCAACAGTAGCAATAGTAGTAGTAGCTGTATCAGTATTAGTGGTAGTAGTCGTAGTAGCAGTAGTAGCAGCAATAGTCATAGTTTTAGTAATAGTAGTTGTAGTACTAGTAGCAATAGCTGTAATTGAGGTGGTTGTAGTAGTAGTAGTAGTAGTAATAGTGGTAGTAGTCATAATTGTTGTAGTCATTGTACAAGCAGTAGTAGTAGCAGTCGTTGTAAAAGTAGTAGTATTAGTAGTAGTAGAAATAGAAGTAGTAGAGGTAGAAGTAGTAGTGGTAGCAATAGTAGTAATAGAAGTTGTAGTAGTAGTATTAGTAATAGTAGTACTACTAGTAGTAGTAGTAGTAGTAATAGAAGTCAGAGAAGTAATAATAGTAGTAGGGCTAGCAATACTTGTAGCAACCAAAGTAGTAGTAGAAGTAGCAGTAATATGAGATGTATTAGTAGTAGTAGCAGCAGCAATACTTGTAGCAGTAGTAGTAATAACAGAAGTAGAAATAGCTTGAGTAGTAGTAACTATAGTAGTTTGCACATTAGTTGCATTAGTAATAGCAATAGTAGTGGTCATAGAAGTAGTCGTTGTTGTAGTAGTAGTAATAATAGTAGTAGTAGTAATAATAGTAGTAGTAGTAGAAGTAGTAGTAGTAGTAGTAGTAGTAGTAGTAGTAGTGCTAGTAATAATAGGAGTAGCAGTAGCAGTTGTCGTAGCAGCAGTAGTTATTGTAGTAGTAGCAGTAGGAGTAGTTGCAGTAGTAGTATTATTAGTGGTAATAATAGAAGTTGTAATAGTAGAAGGAGTAGGAGTAGACGTAGTAGCAATAGTAATAGTAGTAGTAGTAAGAAAAGTAACATTAGTAGTAGTAGTAGCAGCAGCAGCAGTTGTTGTCATAGTTGTAGGAGGGTAAGTAGCAGCAGTAGTAGTACTAGTAGTTGTAGTAGTAATTGTTGTTGTTGTAGTAGTAGTACTAATAGTAGAAGTGGTAGCAATAGTAGTAGCCATAGTATAAGTAGTAGTAGTATTAGAGGGAGTAGCAGTAGCAGTAGTAGAAGAAGTAGTAGTAGTAGTAATAGTAGTAGTAGTAGGACTAATACTAGTAGTCATAGTAGGAGTAGTAGTAGGAGCAGTAATAGGAGTACGAGCAGCAATAGTAATAGTAGTAATAATAGTAGTTGTACTAATTGTAGTAGTAGTAGGAGTAGAAATAGAAGGAGGAGAAGCATTGGTAATGGTAGTAGTAATAGTAGCAGTAGTAATAGTAATAGAAGAAGTAATAGTAATAGTAGTAGTAGGAGGAGGAGTAGTAGTAGGAATAGTGGTAGGAGCAACAGTAGAAGTAGTACTAGTAGGAGTAGTAATAGTAGTCATAGTGGTATTAGTAGTAGTAAAAGTTGTAGAAGTAGTAGTAGAAGAAGTAGTAGTAGTAGTGGGAGTAACAGTAGGAGTAGTAGTAGTAGTAGTAATAGTAGTAGTAGTAGCAGCAGTAGTAGTAGTAGTAGCAGCAACAGCAGCAGCAGTAGTAGTAGTTGTAGTAGTAGTAGTAGTTGTAGTAGTAGTAGCGGTAGAAGTAATTGTAGTAGTGGTACTAGTAGTAGTAGTAGTAGTTGTTGTTGTTGTTGTAGTAGTAGTAATAGTAGTAGCAGAAGTAGTAGTTGTAATAAGAGAAGTAGTTGTAGTAGCAGAAGCATTAGTAATAGTCGTGGATGTGGTAATAGAAGAAGTAGCAGTAATAAAAGTAGTAGGAGTAGTAGCAGCAGCAGTAGTATTAGTACAATTTACAATAATAGTAGTAGCAAAAATTCTAGTAGTAGTATTTCGAGAAGAAGTAGCAGTGGTTATAGTAGAAGTTATTGTAGTAGAGGCTGTAGCAATGTAGTATCAATTGTAGTAGTAGCTGTAGTAGTAGTAGTACCAGAAGCAACAACAGTAGAAGTAGTAGTAGTGGTTGTAGTAATAGTAGTTGTAGTATTAGTAGCCATTGTAGTAGTGATAGTAGTAGCAGTAGTTGCAGCAGCAGCAGCAGCAGTAGCAGTAGTAGCAGGAGAAGTAGTAGTAGCAGAAGTAGCAGTAGTAGTCGTTGTTGTTGTAGTAGTAGTAGTAGCAGTAGTAGTCATAGAAGTAGTTGCAGAAGTAGAAGCAGTTGTTGTAGTAATATTAGTAGTAACATTAACAACAATAGTAGTAGTAGCAGTAGAAGTAGTACTAGTGGTTATAGAAGCTGAAGTAGCAGTACTTGTAGAATTGTAGAAGTAGTCTTGGTAGTAGTATTAGTTGTAGTAGCTATAGTAGTAGCAATAGTAGTAGCCATAGCAGTAGTACTAACAGTATTTGTAGCCATAGCAAAAGTGGTAGTAGCAGTTGCAGCAGACGCAGTAGTAGTAGTAATAGTAGTAGCATTAGTAGTAGCAATAGTAGTAGTAGTAGTTAGTAGGAGTAGTATTAGCAGTTGTGGTAGTAGTTAGAATAGTAGTAGCAGCAGTAGTAGCAGCAACAGTAGTAGCAGTAGCATTTGCCGTAGTCACAGGAGTAGTCTTAGTAGCAGCAGTAGTAGTACTAGTAGTTGTAGTAGTTGTAGCAACAGTATTAGTAGTTGTAGTAGTAGCAGTCGTAGCTGTAATAGCAGTAATAGTGTTAGGAATATTAGTAATGGTTGGAGAAGCAGTAGTAGTTGTACTAGTTGTTGTAGAGGTAGTGGTTGTGGCAGTAGTAGCAGTTGTTGTAGCAGTAGTAGTAGTAGTAATAGTTGTAGTAGTAGTAGTAGTAATAATAATAACAGTAGTAGCAGTAGCAGCAGCAGTAGTAGTAATAGTAGTAGCAACAATAATATTAATAGTAGTAATAGTAGTAGTGGTAGTACTTGTAGAAGCAGTAGCAACAACACAGTATTAGTGGTAGTAGTAGTAGTAGCAGTAGCAGCGGTAGTAGTAATAGTAGTAGTAGTAGTAGTAGCCATAGTAGTAGCAACAACAACAACAACAGTAGTAGTTGTAGTGCTAGTAATAGTATGAGTAGTAGCAGTAGCAGTAGTAGTAGTAGTAGTTGGAAAAGAAGTAATAGTGGTTGTAGTAGTAGCTGGTGCTGCAACAACAGTTGTAGTAGTTCTAGTAGTACAAGTAGTATTAGTCGTAGTAGAAGTACTAGTGGTAGTAGTGGTAGTTGCAGTAATAGCAGTAGCAGCAGTAACAACAGTGGTTATAGTGGTAGTAGTAGTCGTAGTAGTAGTAATAGTAGTTGTAGTAGTAGTTGCAATAGTACCGGCAGTAGCAGTTATAGTAGTAGTAGTATTCGTAACAGCAGTAGTAGTAGTAGTAGCAGCAGCAGTAGTCGTAGGCATAGTCTTAGTAGTTGCTGTATTAGTAGTAGTAGTGGTAATAGTAATAGTAGTAGCAGCAGCAATTTTAGTGGTAGTAGTCATACTTGTAGTAGTAGTAGTAGAAGTAGCAGCAGTAGATGCAGTAGTAGTAGCAATAGTAGCTACAGTTGCAGTTATAGTAGTAGTAGTTGTTGTTATTGTCGTTGTTGTTGTTGTAGTAGTAGTAGTAGTAGCAATCATTGCAGTAGTAGTAGAAGTAGTAGTGGTAATGTTACACTAATGTTAGTAGAAGTAGCAGTAGAAGTATTATCACAAGTAGAAAATATTGTTTAGCAGTAGTAGTAGTACAAGCAGAACTAGTAGCAGAAGTAGCAGTAGTAGTACTAGAAGTTGGAGTAGCCATAGTAGTTGTTGCGCTTGTAGTAGTAGTAGAAGCAGTATTTGTAGCTGCAGTAGTAGTAATAGTATTAGGTGTAGTAGTAGTAGTAATTGTAGTAGTAGGAGTAGTAGTTGTTCTAGTAGTAGTAGTAGTAATAGTAGAAGCAATAGCAATAGTAATAACAAGAGTAATTGAAGTAATAGTAGTAGTAATAGCAGTAGCAATAGTAATAGTAGTAGTAGTTGCAGTAGTAGTAAGAGTAGTAGTGGCAGCAGTAGTGGTAGTCATAGTAGAAGTAGTAGTAGTAGTAGCATTAGTTGTAGTAGTAGCAGTAGCAGTTGTATTAGTAGTAGTCGTAGTAGTAGCAGTAGCAAAACAATAAGTAGTATTAATAATAGTAGTAGAAGTAGTAGCCATAGTAGTTGTTGTTGTTGTTGTTGTAGTAGTAGTAGTAGTAGTAGTAATTGTAGTAGAAGTAGTAGTAGTAGTAGTAGTGGCAGGAGTAATAGTAGTAATAGCAGTAGTAGTAGTTGCTATAGTAGTAGTAGTAGTAGTAGTAGGATTAGGAGTAGTATTAGGAATAGGTGTAGGACAAGTTGTTGTAGTCAGTGTATTTGTAGTATTAGCTACAGCAGCAACACCAGTAGTACTGGTAGTAGCAGCCATAGCAATAGTTGCAGCAGTGGTAGTATCGGTAGCCTTAGTAGTAATAGTAGTAGTCATACAAGTAGAAGGAGTAGTAATAGTTGTTGTTGTTGTAGCAGTAGTAGTAGGTGAAGTTGTAGGAGTAGTAGTAGCAGTTGTTGTAGCAACGACATTAATAATATTAGTTGTAGTAGTAGTGGCAGTAGTGGTAGCAGTGGCAACAATAGTAATATTAGTAGTAATAGTACTAGTAATAGGCGCCCGAGCAGTAGTAGTAGTAGTGGTAATAGCAAAAGGAGTAGTAGCAGTTGTAGTAACAGAATTAGTAGTGGTAGGAGTAGTAGTAGTTATTGTTGTAGCAGCAATAGTAGTAGTAGTTGTTGTAGTATTAGCAGTAGTAGCTAGATGTAGTAATTGTAGTGGTAGTAGTTGGAGTAGTAGCACAAGGACAAGTATTACTCTTAGCAGTTGTATTGGTAGTAGTAGTATTAGGAGCAGGAGCCGTAGTAGTAGCAATAGTGGTGGTCAAAGCTGTAGTAGTTGTGGTACTAGGGAGTAGCAGCAATAGTAGCAAGTGTAGTTGTGCTAGTGGTAGTAGTTGTAGTAGTAATAGTAGTAGTAGAAGTGGTAGTAGTACTCGTAGTAGTAGAAGTAGTACTAGTAGCTGTAGTAGTAACTATAGGAGTCGTAGCAGCAGTAGTAGATTTAGTAGTAGTAGTAGTAGTAGTAGTAGCTGCAATAGTAGTAGTAATAGTAGTAATAGGTGTAGTAGTAGTAGTAGTAGTAGTGGTAATCGAGTAGTAGTTGTAGGAGTAGAAGTAGCAGTAGGAGTAGTAGTTGAAGTATCAGTACTAGTAGTAGTGGTCGTCGAAGTAGTTTTAGTTATTGAAGTAGCAGTAGGAGTTGGAGTAGGAAAAGGAATAGTAGTAGTTGTCGTAGGAGTAGCAGTAGTAGTGGTAGTAGCAATAGTAGGAGTAGGAGTTGGAATAATAGTACTAGTAGTAGTAGAAGGAATAGTAGTAGTCGTAGTAGTAGTTGTTGTTGTAGCAGTAGAAGTAATAATATTAGTGGTAGTAGTAGTTGCTGTTGTAGCAGCGGTAGTAGTATTAGTAGTAGCGGTCGTAGTAGAAGTAGTAATGTTAGTAGAAGCAATCATAGTAGTAGTAATAGTAGTAGTAGTAGTTGTAGTCATAGTAGTTGTAGTAGACGAAGTAGTAGTTGTAATAGCTACAGCAGCAGTAGTCGTAGTAGTAGGTGTGTTTGGAGTAGTAGTAGTAGGAATAGTAGCAGTAGTAACGGTTGTAGTGGAAGTAATAATAGTATTAGTCGTAGTAGTAGTAATAGTTGTTGTAATAATATTACTATTATTTGTAGTAGTAGTAGTAGTAGGCTAAGTAGTAGTAACAGAGTAGTAGCAGTAGCAGCAGTAGTAGTAGGAGGAGGAGGAGGAGAAGTATTAGTAGTAAGAGAAGTAGTAGCTGCGACAGTAGCTATAATAGTAATAGCAATATTTGTAGCACCAGCAATAATAGTAGTATCCGAATTTGTAGTAGTAGCAGTAACAGTAGTAGCGTTAGTGATTATAGTAGCATTAGTAGTAGTAGAAGGGGTAGTAGTAGTAGTACTAGTAGTAGTAGTAGTAGTAGTAGCAGTGGCAGTAACAGTAGTTGCAGTAACAATAATAATAGTTGGAGGACATGGAGTAGTAGTTGTTGTTCTTATTGTTGTTGTAGGTGTAGTAGCAGCAGTGGTAGTAGTAGTATTTGTAGTAGTGTCACTAGTATTAGCAATTATAGTAATAGTAGGATTAGTAGTAGCATAAGTAGTAGTAGCAGTAGCAATACAAGCAGCATTAGTAGTAGTAGTAATAATTGTAGTAGAAGTAGCAGTAGTAGTGGTAGTGGTGGTTGTATAAGTAATAGTAGTCGCAGTAGCAACAGTAGCAATTGTTGCAGTAGTAGCAGCAGCAAAGTAGTAGTAGGTTTGGTAGTAGTAGTAGTAGTAGTGGAATTAGTAACAATAGTAGCCGTAATAGTAGCAATAGCAGTAGTAGCGGAATTAGCAGCAACAGTAGTAGCTGAAGAAGTAGTAGAAGCGGTAGCATTGGTTCTAGTTGTAGTAGTTGCAGGAGTAGCAACTGTAGTAGTAGTAATAGTAGCAGCAGCAACAGAATTACTACTACTACTTCGACTCCTACTGATGCTACTACTACTACTATTCCTACATCTACTACTACTACCATTTCTCCTACTCCTACTGCTACTACTACCACTTCTACTGCAACTACAACTATTATTACTACTACACCAATTCCTATTCGTGCTACTACTACTACTACTCTTGCTCCTACTACAACTACTCCTAATCCTGCTATTGTAGCAGCTGCTACTACAGCTTCTACTACTGCTGCTGTTGTTACCTCTACTACTACTGCTACTACTACTACTACTACTACTTTTACTACAAGTCTTAGTACTACTAGTCGTACTACTACTACTACTACTGTTGCTGTTGATACTATTACTACGAATACTGCTAGAATTCTACTACTTTTACTACTAATTCCACTACTAATACTAATACAATTACAACTATTTCTACGACTACTGTTACTGCTACTACTACTACTATTACTCCTCCTACTACTACTACTAGTACTATTAGTACCACTACTACTACCATTATTACTACTACTACTACTACTCCTACTCCTAC
This sequence comes from Trichopus zeylanicus subsp. travancoricus, assembly GCA_005019695.1. NCBI lineage: Eukaryota > Viridiplantae > Streptophyta > Magnoliopsida > Dioscoreales > Dioscoreaceae > Trichopus > Trichopus zeylanicus. The sequence continues at coordinate 3,923 of RXID01016188.1, read as the reverse complement.
TATTGCAACTCCTACTACTCCTACAACTACTACCCCTCCTCCTCCTCCTACTACTACAATTACTACTCCTACTCCGACTCGTACTACCACTACTACAACTATTACAACTACTAATACTAAATTACTACTGTAGCTGCTACTGCTATTTCAACAACTACAATTACAATAACTACTACTACCACTACTAATATTACTATTATTAATATTACTACTACTACAACAACAATTGCAACAATTACTCCTACTGCTACTGCTACCACAATTACAACAACTATTACTACTACTACAACTACTACAACTACTAGTACTATTACTACTGCTATTGCTACTTCATCTAAAACTGCAACTCCTCCCACTATTGCTACTGCTACTACTACTACCACCACTATTACCACTACTACTACTGCCACTATTACAAGAACAACACTTATTGCTGCTGCTATTACTACTACTTCGACTACTACTACTACTAATACTACTAATACTACTACTACTATAACAACTATTCCTGCTTCGACTCCTACTACTACTACTTCTACTCCTATCACTGCTACTACTACTGCTACCAGTACTACTACTCCAACTACTACTCCAATTGTGACCACTCCTACTATAATAACAACAACAACAACTACTACTACCACTATTTCAACTACAACTATTCCTACTACTACTCCCACTCCAACTCCTCCTCCTCCTCCTACTACTACTGCTTCTGATACTAGTACACCAAATACTATTACTACTACAACAACTACTACTAGTCCTATTAATACTACAATTATAACTACTACTACTACTCCTATTACTACTATTACTGCTACCACTACTGCTACTACAATCACTAGTGCCACTCACATATTACCCATACTTCTACTCCTGTTTCTACTACTACTACTACTACGACTGTGAATGCCACAACTACTCCTAGAACAACAACAACTACTACCGCTACAGCTGCTGCAACTACTTTACTACTGCTGCTACTACTATTTGTTGCCGCTGCTACCACTACCACTACTACTACTACTACTACTGCAACAATTACTACTACTACTTCTACTATTACTACTACTACTACAAAGACAACAACAATAACTAGTATGACTACTACTACTACTACTACTACTATTACTACTTCTTCTACTACAACAACAACAACTACTACTACTACTTCTACTACTACTACTAGTGCTATTACTACTACTTGTACTACTACAACCACTACTACTGCTGCTGCTACTACAACTATGACTACGATTGCTACTACTACAGCGACAACTACTACACCTACTACTACTGCTGCTCCAAATACAACTACGGATGCTACTGCTACTAATACTATCTCTATTCCAAGTCCTAGTACTGCTACTACTACTAATCCCACTACTACAAATGCTAGTATGACAGCTGCGACTACTCTTATTGCGGCTACTACTACTACTGCAACTACTCTTACGACTGCTACAACTGCTACTGCTACCGTTGCGGCTAATACTTTTGCTACTGCTACTATAACTACTAGTATTAGTATTATTACTAGTACTACTATTACAATAGCTACTACTACATCTACTTTTTCTTCTCTTACTACTACTACTGCTGCTACTTCTGCTATAAGCCTACTACTACTACAACAACTACTACTACTTCTACTACTTCTACTACCTCTACTACTACAACTACTTCTAGTACCACCACCACTACTACTACAGCTACTACTTCGATTACAACTACTACTACAACTGCTGCTACCACTGCTAACACTCCAACTAATGCTATGACTACTACTACAACTACTTCTACTCCTATTACAACTACAACAACTGCCACTACTGATACTACTGCTGCTACTGCTACTATTGCTACTACTACTATTACTTCTACTACTACTGCTGCCACTATTGCTCTTACTACTACTACTTCTACTACAACTACTACTACTGCTACAATTATTGCTACTCGCTCAATGGCTATTATTGCTACTGCAACTACTATTACTACTACTGCTACGGATACTACTATTACTACAGCTACTACTACTGCTACTATTACTACTACTACTACTACTACTATTTCTAATATTGCTACTATAACAAGTACAACAACTACTGCTGTTGCCGCTGCTACTAGTCTAACTACAACAACTACTACAGTTGCTACTACTGCCACTACTACTTTAACTACTACTACTCCTGCTACTACTACTATCACTATTGTAAATACAGCTACTACTACTACTACTACAACAATTGCTACAACAATTGCTACTCCAACTACTACGACTACAGCTACAACTACTGCTACACCAACTAAAACTACCACTACTGCTTCCGCTGCTGCTCCTACTATTAGTACTATTACTACAGTTATGCCTACTACAACTACTACTATTACAACTAGTATAAATACTAGTACTACTATTGCTACTGCCGCTGCTACTTCTACTTATACTACTTCTCCTACAACTAGTGCTACTGCTACAACAACTACTACTAATATTGCTACCGTTATTGCCACTACTACTAGTACTATTGCTACTACTGCTACTACTACTGGCACCCCTGCTACTATTAGTTATACTACTTTTACTTCGACTTCTACTACTACTACTACAATTGCTACTACTACTCCTAGTACTACCACTACTACGAGTGCTACTACTGCTATACTCCTTTCGCTACAACTGCTACTACAGTGACTACTACTACTAATACAACTAGTGCTGCTGCTACTCCTACTCCCACGACCACGACTACTGCTACCACAATTACTACAACTACTATGACTACTACTTCAACTGCCACTACTAATACTGCTACTACTACTGCCATTACTATAACTACTACTTCTAATACCACATCTACTAATACTACTACTACTATTACTACACTACTACTACAACTACTACTACAACTACTATTGCTACTACCACTACTACTACTGCTCCTACTACTACAGTTAATCCAACTACAAATACAACAGCAACAACTACTACTCCTACTCCTTTTGCTACACCTACTCCTCCTACTACTACTACTAGTACTACTACTAATACTACTACTACTAGGAGTACTTCTACTGCTACTGCTGCTTCTTCTATAATTACTTCTACTACACCTACTACAACTACTGCTATTAGTACTACAACAACAACTACTACTACTATTACTTCTACAATTACTACTACTACTGCCACTACTACTTCTATTTTTACTACTACAGCAACTACTACTACTCCTACTACTTATCATACTACTACTACTACAACTACTGCTAATATAACTATAGCTACTACTAGAAGTACTGTTGTATCTACCATTGCGGTTAATGCTACCACTACTACTCCTAATATAGCTAATACTTCTATTACTATATTTACTACAACCGCAACTACTACTGTTGCTGCTGCTAATGCTATGACTACTAATACTACCACTACTACTACTATTGCTGCTACTACTACTACTACTACTACTTCTACTACTATTACTACTCCTACCACGTCTGCTGCTGCTACTACTACTACAGCTGCTATTACTACTACCACTGCTGCAACTATTACTACTACCACTACTACTCCTACTACTACTGCTACTGCTATTGCTACTGCTACAGCTGCTACAGTAACTACTAGTACTATTGCTACTACTACTCCAATTACTAGTACTAACACTACATCCACTACCGCTACTAACGCTACTACTACTACTACATCTACTAACCTTACTAGTACTACTACTAACACACTTCTTCTACTACTACTACTACAACTACTACTGCTATTACTACAATTGCTATTACTTCTTCTATGGCTAAAACTAATAGTCCTACTACTGCTATTTCTATTACTGCTATTACTAGTACTACTTCTACTATTCCCACTACTACTGTAGCTGCTACTTCTGCTACTAATACTACTA
>RXID01016179.1:17630-33290 GCA_005019695.1 Trichopus zeylanicus subsp. travancoricus | reverse complement strand
TAGTAATAGAAGTAGTAGTAGTAGTCGTAACAGTAGTTGTAGTAGTAGTAGAAGTAGTAGTAGTAGTAATAGGAGGAGTAGGAGTAGTAGCAAGAATTGGTGTAGGAGAAGTTGTAGTACTAGGTGTAGTAGTAGTATTATCTACAGCAGCAACAACAGTAGTAGTAGTAGCAGCAGCCGTAGCAGTGGTAGTACTAGTAGTAGTAGTAGTAGTAGGTGAAGTTGTTGGAGTAGTAGTATTAGTAACCGTAGCAGCGACAGTAATAGTTTTAGTAGCAGTAGTAGTGAAAGTAGCCGTAGCGGCGGTTACAATAGTAGTATTAATAGTAATAGAAGTTGGAGTAGTAGTTGTAGTAGTAGTAATAGTAGTAGTAGTAGGTGAAGTTGTTTGGGTTGTTGTATTAGTTGGCATAGCAATGACAGTAATAGTTTTAGTAGCAGTAGCGGTGGTAACAATAGTAGTATTAATAGTAATAGAAGTTGGAGTAGTAGTAGTAGTAGTAATAATAATAGTAGTACTAGGAGCTGGACTAGTAGCAGTAGTTGTGGTAATAGTAAAAGGAGTAGGAGTAGCAGTTGTAGTAATATAAGTAGTAGTAGCAGTAGTAGTAGTAGTAGTAGTAGTTATACTAGTAGTAGTTGATGTAGCCGCAGTAGTAGTAGTAGTAGTTATTATTGTAGTAGTAGTTATAGTAGTAGCAGTAGTTGCTAGTAGTAATAATTGTAGTAGTAGTAGTTGAAGTAGTAGCAGTAGGAGTAGCACTAGTAGTAGTTCTTGTATTGGTAGTAGTAGTAGTAGGAACAGGAGCCGTAGTACTAGTAGTAATAGTAATCGAAGCTATAGTAGTTATGGTACAAGTAGTAGCAGCAGTAGTAGCAAGTGTAGTGGTGGTAGTAGTAGTAGTAGCAGAAGTAGTAGGAGTAGTAATAGTTGTTCTAGTAGTAGTAGTTGTAGTAGTCAGAGTAATGGTAGGGGTAGGAGTTGGAGTAGTAGTAGAAGGAGTTGTAGTAGTCGTAGTAGTACAAGTAGGAGTAGGAGTAGTGGTAGCAGTATCAGTAGTAGTAGTAGTAGTAGTAGTAGTAGTAGTAGTAGTAGGAGGAGGAGGAGGAGGAGGAGGAGGAGGAGGAGCAGAAGTAGCAGTAGCAGCAGCAGCTGCAGTAGTAGTCGCAGTAGCAGTAGTAGTAGAAGTTGTGTTACTTGTAGTAGTAGTAGTGTTATTACTAGCGGTAAAATAAGTAGTAGAAGTAGTATAAGTAGTAGAAGTTGTAGGAATTGTAATAGTAGTAGTAGTAATAGTATAATTAGTAGCAGTAATATTAGAAGTAGGAATAGTAGTAGTAGTAGTAGTAAAAGTAGTAGCAGTAGTAGTGGTAGAAGTAGTGATAGCAGTAGTTGTACACGTAGAAGTAGTGATAGTAGTAGTTGTTGTTGTTATAGAAGTCGTAGTAGGAGCAGCAACAGTAGTATTAGTAGTAGTAGTTGTTGTTGTTGTTGTTGTAGCAGTCATAATAGTAGTAGGAGCAAGAGTAGTAGTACTAGTAGTAATAGTAGTAGTAGTAACAATAGTAGTAGTAATAGCAGTAGAAGTAGTAATAGTAGTAGTATTAGGAGTGGTAGTCGTGATAGCAGTAGTAGTAGCAGTAGCAATAGTAGTTGTAGGAGTAGCAGTGGTGGTGGTGGTCGTAGTGGTAGTAGTAGTAGTTGTAGTAGTAGTAGTAGTATACGTAGTAGCAGCAGCAGTAGGAGTAGTAGTAGTAGTAGTGGTACTAATAGTACTAGTAGTGTGTCTAGTTGAAGTAGTAGTAGTAGCAGTAGTGCACGTAGTAATAGTAGTAGTAGTAGTTGTTGTTGTAGTTGCAGTAGTGGTGGTAGTATTGACAAGAGTAGTAGTAGTTGTTGTTGTTGTTGTAGCAATAATAGTAGAAGTAGGAGTAGTAGTAGTTGTAGTACAGATAATACTTGAAAGAGTAGTAGTAAAAGTCATAGTAATAGTAGTAGTTGAAGTTGTAGTAGTAATAATAGTTGTTGTAATAGTAGTAGCAGTAGTAGTAGTATTAATAGCAGCAGTAGTAGTAGTAATAGTACAAGTAGTAGTAGTAGTAGTAGTAGTAATACTATTATTATTATTATTAGTAGTTGTTGTAGTAGTAGTAGTGGTAGTAGCAGTAGGAGTCGGAGTTAGACTAGTAGAAGTAAGAGTAGTATTATTAGGAGTTGTAGTAGGAGTGGTAGTTGTTGGAGTAGTGGTAGCAGTAGTTGTGGTAGTAGTAGTGGTTGTAGTGATAGTAATAGGAATAGTGCTAGCAAGAGTAGCAGTAGTAGTACTAGTAGTAGTAGTAGTATTAATAGTAGTAATACGTATAGTAGTAGTAATAGTAGTAGTAATCATAGTAGTAGTTGGAGTAGCAATAGTAGTAGGAGTAGCAATTTAAGTAATAGTTGTAGTAGTAGTAATAGTAGTAGTAGTGGTAATAGTAGTAGTAGTAGTAGTAGTAGTAGTAGTAGTAGTAGTAGTAGTAGTAGTAGTAGTAGTAGCAGTAGGGGTTGGAGTAGGACAAGTAGTAGTAATAGTAGCATTATTAGGAGTTGTCTTAGGAACAGTAGTGGTAGCAGTAATTGTAGTAGTAGTAGTAGTTGTAGTAGTAGTAGTATTAGTCGTGGTTGTAGTTGTAGTGGTAGTAGTGATAGTAATAGAAATAAGGCTAGCAGTAGTAGCAATAGTAGTACTAGTAGTAGTTGTAGTATTAGTAGTAGTAGTAGTAATAGTAGTAATATGTGTAGTGGTAGTAGTAGTAGTAATAATAATCATAGTAGTAGTTGGAGTGGCAGTAGCAGTAGGAGTAGTAGTTGAAGTAGTATTAATAGCAGCAACAGCAACAGTAGTAGTAGTAGTAGTAGTAGTAGTGGTGGTGGTGGTGGTGGTGGTGGTAGTTGTGGTAGCGGCAGTAGCAATAGCAGAAGTATTAGTAGTTATAGTTGTAGTAGTAGTAGTAGATCTAGTTGTAGTAGATGTTGTTGATGTTGTTGATGTTGTTGTAGTATTAGCAGTAGTTGTTGTTGTAGTATTAGGAGTAGTGGGAGTTGTAGTAGTAGTAGTAGGAGTTGGAGTAGGAGCAGTAATAGTAGTAGTCCTTGTAGAAGTAATAGTTGGAGTAGAAGTAGTGGAGTAGTGTTAGGAGCAATAGTAGACTAGGAGTTGGAATTATAGCAAAAGTAGTAGTAGTAGTAGCAGGAATAGTAGTAGTCGTAGTAGTTGTTGTTGTTGTAGTAGTAGTAGTAGTAGTAGTAGTAGCAGTAGTAGTAGTAGTAATAATTGTAGCAGCAGTAGTTGTTGTTGTAGTAGTAGTAGTAGTACTAGTAGTAGCAGTCATGGTAGTAGCAGTAGTAGTAGGAGAAGTAGCAGTTGTTTTAGTAGGAATAGAAGTATTTATAGTAGAAGTAATAGTAGTAGTAGTAGTAGTAGTAATCAAGGTTTTAAATCTCGGCCAAAACCACTCGCCGCAGCAACTCAGCCGAAAAAGTTTTGGCTTTAGGGTTTCGAAGTTAGGGTTTCCTTGGCGGTGAGCAGAGTGAGTGTAGAGCGGGCGTTGCGAGCGCAACGTGCGGGGAGCGAGCGTGGGGCGAGCACAGCATGTGCGGGGTGCGGGGCAATCGCAGCACGCCCGTGGCACCTCCGAGAAGTCAGGCTCAACTGGGGTGTGCTCTTTGGTTTCGATGGCAAGCACAGTGCTCCTGCTGTGAGCCTTGCTATCTTTGACTAGGTCGAGGTCAAGCTCCAGCTCCACATTGACAAGCTCTGCACCACCCGGCAGGTCCTCTTCGACTATGGCGAAATGTCAAGTGCTTGTGTCTTGTTCATTGTTGATGAGATGTGCAGGAGGGGCGCTGAGAAAGGACAGGCCACCATCGGCGAGAGGCTCAACTAGGGCGTGCTCTTTGGTTTCGGTGATGAGCACAGCTCTCCCGCAGCGAGTGCAGCGCGGCCAGAGATCGCCATCGATGGTGAGGGCAGGATTTCTCTTCTTCTTTTTTTTTTGCAACGGTGGAGCGCGTGCGTTGATGTTGCAGCTCCATTGATGCCGGCGACCACCTCCTTGTAGGCGAGACAACTCAAAGAATGGTTGCCGTCGATCAGCTCGTTGCACGGAAGTCACAGTAGAGAGCTGCATGTAGGGTTTACTGTTTATTACAGTTGGTTTGTTTTATTTGGTTGATCACGGGCGTGATGACTATAGAGCTTCTGTGTTTGCTACTGTTAATTTGTTTTATTATGTGGATAATAGGCTAGATGGCTATGGATCGGTGCAAGTGGATGTGCAGATTGATTGATTATTTGTTTGTTAGCAACAAGATTGATTATTATATTAGGCTATTAGGCGTTTAGGCTACTCCATTATCGCTTATATATAGTTAGTGCAAACTGCAAATTTTGTAGACAATTTGATTTGAGATTTTCAGGCGTTGTAATACTATTGGTGTTTCAGTTGCAGAGTTTTGTGAGTCTATTGTCTTACTTCTGTTTTAGACTACAATCGTATTCCAATAGGAGGTAAGAAATTTTCATATTATGATTGATATATCATAAATATTCTTATATTATGCGCCTAAATTTTATAGATTTTATTTTTATTTTAAATTTTTTATTCCAGTATAATTATTAATTATAACTTCCAGTGAGATCTGATTCCCTCCCAAGGAGGTATTTAGTCGATTCATGGATGAAGATTAACATTTTCTATGGTGTTCATATTTGGGAATTTTTTTTGTTCAATTTTCTGGTCGATTCATGGATGAAAATCATAGAACTAACACGTCTTGTTGTTAGTTGGTTAACTATGAGATTAGTGGGGGCGGGAGGGCGGGCTGCCATTTTAAAATTTAGTTCTACAAAATTTGGCTTTTACAATACAGGAGAGAGTTGAGTGGCACACTTAGACTCAGCCGAAAAAGTTTAACTATGAGTTCTTTCATCTAATTGATTTGTGTGTTACATAGTTCTTTGCTTGTCTTTCCATACTGTTTATTCATTTGAGTTTTAATCATATAATAAAAACATTGTATAAGATTGTTCTTAGGATGATTTGTACTTGCTTTGTTGCAAATTTTTCATATTATCAAATGGGTTTTCCATTTATAAAAAAGATAATTTCTTGAGCCAAAAAATTTTCACTGCTTGATGCTTTGGTCAAAAAGGCAATTGAGTGGGAAAGCATGAACTATGAGTAAATCAAAATTAATGTGAAAATAGAGTTTCTTTATTTTTTAGAAATTAATATTTTATGTGAAAATTATGTATTAAATTGAGAATGTCGAAATTAACATGGAAATTAGCTAATAAATCAAGAAATAGGTTAGTAAATCCTAAACCCTAAATCTTTTATCCTAAATATAAAATTATTAATTACGTGAAAATTAGTTAATATTTAATTATTAATTAATTAATTTATGTGAAAATAGATTTTTTTTTTTCTTAATCATAAGTAAATTTTCTTCCGCCAGCATTTGTTATGTTATTGGTACTGTTGTATTGCATATGGCTCCCAAGCAAAACATGCAACGATCGCTTCGCGATGGCGATATCGGATGGCAACACTGTGAATTAGTGGATGTAGAAAATCAGAAAGTTCTTTGCAAATGGTGTGGTCGTGTGCTTAGTTCTAGAATTACAATATTAAAAAAGCATTTGGGAGGAGTCACCGGCTCAGTTCGACCATGTGAGAAAGTTTTGAATGAAGTAAGACAAACATTTTGGGTAATAGTACAAAGTGGCAGAGAAAGTAGAAGAAAAGATAAGACCAAAAGTTCACACTTTGAGCAGGAACTTATCAACCACTATAATTCAGATCCCAAGCAAGTTTCTGATGATGAAGACGACGATACTACGATTCAGGAAGTAATTTGTGAAAGTTGATGTATGAGGAAACTCAAGGTGGTGCTGGCACTTCTGAGACAGTTCATAATCGTTGAACTACTAGTTTCAGAGAACAAAATACAAAGTGACACACACCTGCCCCTTCAGGAGTAAGAGGGGATTTCCATTTTCCTGACATCGGATCTATAGATATTTCTCCAATTGACCCATTTCTATTGAAACCAAGAGATGATACTCAAATAAATTTGAGAACAACATCAACTGATTTTAGGAAAGCAAAACAATGGTTGGGTAGGGCAGTATCCAAATTTTTTTTCTATAACCATGTTCCATTTCGTTTAGCAAACGGCGGTTACTATCGTGGTATGATACGTGCCGCTCAAGAGGTTGGCCCAGGAGTTCCTCCACCAAGTTCTTATGAAATTTCTGAAAAGTATCTGAATCTTGAAGTTGAAGAGATGATTGCTTTTATCCAGACCTTCCACAAATATTGAGATGAATTTGGGTGTACCTTGATGTGTGATGGATGAAAGACACAAAATAGTAAAGATTTGATAAAGTTTTTAGTATATTTTCCTGAAGGGGCCATTTTTCTCAAGTCAGTTGACATATCAGGGGAGTCGATGACTAGTAATTTCTTATATCATCTGATTGGTAGTGTCATTGAGGAGATTGGGGAATCAAGAGTTATATAAGTCATAACTAATAACGCAGCTCCGCTTGTATATGTTGGAAAAAAGTTAATGCGAAAAAGAAAGCATCTTTTTTGGACACCTTGTGTAACATACTCTATTGACTTAATATTGAAGGATATGGGTAAGGATCCTATATTAGTAAAGTGGTTGAGGAAGGTCAGAAGTTGACATCATTTATTTATAACCATGCTTGGTGTCTTGAACCAATGAGAAAGGAAACACGGGATGAGAGATTATAAGGCCAGGCACTACTCAGTTTGCTATACAATTTATCTCCTTGGATTCCATGTATACTCACCGACAGGCACTTAAGAGATTATTTACCAGTGAAGAATATGATAAGTATTATTTGAAGTTGAAACGGTTCGAGAAAATTCATTTTGAAAAATTCTACAATCAAGTCTTGAACGAACAATTTTGGGAATCGGATGAAAATGTAATCGAAATCTTCCGTCCATTACTTAAAGTGCTTCAAATTATTGACTCAGATGATCATTCGCAGATGGGGTTCTTATATGAAGCAATAGCATGAGCAAAATTGCAAATAAGACAATATATAGGAACAATTGAATTTTGTAAATGGAAGAATATTATTGATCGTCATTGGGACAAAACATTATCCAAAGATATTCATGCTGCAAGTAACTGAGTAAAGAGTCATTTTATAGCCTTTTACTAAGTTATAATGATACTATTGTTGATTCATATTTAATCATCTTGTAGGATACTTTCTGAATCAAATATTTCAAGATCCCGTTGAGGTCAATAATAGTAATACAATTCTCAAAGCGCTACGTAAGGTAATCGAGAGGATGGATCTAGATATGAGAATAAGAATATTGGCAATGCGCGTGGTACATTCCAAATCATTATCTTTTTTACATAATTAAGAAAGTTCTTGACTTGAGTACATTCACTAAACAGGCAGACGATTTCAAAAATAAAGTCAAGGACTTCGGCACACAACAAGCAATTGTAGCTATTAGGGGTGATACTCCTGGTATAGCTGATATTCAATAATTATACATATTTCCTAATTAAATTTATATCAACTTATTAATAATTTTTTCCTCATAAATTACAGCTAGATGGTGGAATATTTACGGGAGGCATGCAGCACCTAATATTGCAAAGATAGCAATTAGAATTTTGAGTCAAACTATTTCAAGTTCACAATGCGAGAGGAATTGGACAACTTTTTGATTCATCCATACAAAGAGAAACAGACTTAAAATTGAAAAATTGGAGAAACTTGTTTTTTGTCATTATAACATACGTTTAAGAACCTGAAACTTACAGAGGAGAATATCAGCAAAGGATGAGATAATAAATTTGTTTGCCATATTCGAAGATGATGATCCTCTGACAGAGTGGATTCGAGAAAGCGAAGAAGCTATCTTAAATCATCCTCAAAGACAAGAAGCTATTCACTATCTCTTAGATGAAGAATCAGAAGAGTAAGCTGACAAAATGCAGAATACTTTTGATACAAGTGATACCAGCAATGGTGGTACAGTTGGTGACGCTAATTTTCAACAATCACAATATGAGGACTCATCTTCATCTTTTTCACAGTATGGAGGAAATGAGTTTTTGATCTCTAATTTATATGGCAGTAATGTGCCACAATATCCATATGCTTCACATGGTAGACAAGATGTCAATCAAGGTCCAACAGATAATGCGAGCTCTAGATACTATGACAGTTATTATAGCTAGATGTCTTCTTTTAGTCCAGGATATCATCAGTCAATGCAGGACCATACAACTTCGTACTATCCACATGCTGAACAATACTATCGATCACAACTCCATCGTACTGATGAGTATGGTGATGAACAATACCAATCTCTTCAAGATCCACCTCGGAACAGCATGTGGGTATAAGACGTGGATTTATGCTATCTATGAAATGATGTTTTCATTATTGTCTTAAATTGATATCTTATTGTAATTTTATGACATTTAAATTTAATGTCTATATCGTTTATTTTATCGCATGATAATTTATTTATTTCATTATCGAAATTTAATGTAATATTTTTCCTTTGATGTATTTTCTATTATCTACTTTATATTCATAAATCCTCACAATTATAAGATATTTTTTCTGGAAATAGATAATGGTAAATCTGGATGATTATATTACAGTTCCAGACCAAATTATACTAGAAGCAGGAAGAATACTTATGTCCATTCTTCGATAAAAGCTTATGTTTTATCGTAGAATGATTCCACTTTAGGCCTATGATATACTTGGACAAGCTTTAATTGAGTAGGCATTAAAAGATCATGGAAGAGTAAATGATCAAATTTTTCATGCCTCTCAACAAGGTTCACTTAATGCTATCAATCAGTATTTTTTCATAATTTCCCCTGAACACTTCGCACAGTGCGATATTTATTTTTCATGGGTTATTGGACCACTTTTATTAGTGGTGTCAATTAATATGGTTGTCATTTTTATTTTGGAGCTTCGATATATGGTTATACTTCAGAACCGCTATCATGAGATCGTGTAGAGCTAGTTGTTCTAGCTCTTATGCCTACAAATGCTCGTCCGGATCGTTCAGGTACTGAATTTGTAATTCCACAACTAGATGTTCCAAACTCAACTGCTGATGGTTATGATGATGATGATGATTAGTTGTATTATGTTATAATTTATAAATTATGTATGTGTGAAGTACATTTTAATGAAAAGTTAAATTTACTTATGTTAATTTTTAACTTTTAATCATATTCATATCACTTCTTGTATATTTTTTTAATACATTAATATATATTAAAAATAGACTATATCAGTGATTAACTATCAAAATTAATTTTAATTAACTAAAATACTATTTAATATTATGGTAAAATTAAATATAAATTCTTGCCTAATTTTTAAAATTTTTTCAAATTTTTTTCAATATTTTATCGTATTTTTAATTTGAAGTCAAAGTACACTCAAAATATAGTCAAACTTTAGTCAACACACAATTAATAACAAAAAACATCTTTTGGCCGAAACTGAAATCGAAATGGCAACAATGGCCGATACGTATCGGTTTCGCTGGGTATCGAAACCGAAACGGAAACCGAGATTAAAACCTCGGCAATAATAGTAGTAGTAACAACAGTAATAGAAGTTGTTGTAGTAGCTGAAGTAGTAGTTGTAATAGCAGCAACACCAATAGTGGTTGTAGTAGGAGTGTTAGGAGTAGTAATAGTAGGAGGAGTAGTAGTAGTAATAGTAGTAGCAGTAGCAGTGGTAGTGCGAGTAATAGTAGTATTAGTCGTAGTAGTAGTTGTTGTTGTAATAGTATTATTATTAGTAGTAGTAGTAGTAGTATGAGTAGTAGTAGTAGAGTAGTAGTAATAGTAGCAGTGGTAGTAGAATTAGTAGTAATAGAAGTAGTAATAATAGGTGAAGTATTAGAAGTAGGAGAAGTAATAGTAGCGGTAGTAGCTGTAGTAGTAATAGCAGTATTTGTAGTAACAACAGTAGTAGTAGTATCAAAATTTGTAGTAGCAGCCGTAACAGTAGTAGTAGTAGTAGTAATGGTAGTAGCATTAGTAGCCGTAGTAGTAGTGGTTGTAGTAGTAGCAGTTGTAGCAATAGTAGGAGTAATAGTAGTAGTAGTAGTAGTAGTGGAAGTAGCAGAAGTTGTAGCAGTTGTTGCGATAACAACAACCAAAGTTGGAGGAGGAGTAGTGGTAGTTGTTGTTATTGTTGTTGTAGGAGAAGTAGTAGTAGTAGTAGTAGAAGTAGTAGTAGTAGTAGTAGTAGTAGCGGTTGTATAAGTAATAGTAGTGGCAGTAGTAGTAGTAGCAATTGTTGCAGTAGCAGCAGCAGCAATAGTAGCAGTAGCCGTGGAAGTAGTAGCAGTAGTAGTGGAAGTAGTAATAGTAGTAGTTGTACTAGTTGCAATTATAGAAGTAGCAGAATTAGCAACCGCAACAGTAGCAGTAGTAGTAGTAGAAGTAGTAGCAGTGGTTCTAGTAGTAGTTCTACTAGTAGTTGTAGCAGTAGTAGTAGTCATAGTAGCAGCCGCAATAGTATTACTACCACTACTCCTACTCCTACTTTTGCTACTACTACTACTATTCCAACACCTACTACTACTACCACTTCTCCTACTGCTACTACTACTACCACTTCAACTGCAACTGCTACTATTGTTATTGCTTCTACACCTACTCATGCTCTTGCTACAACAACTACTACTACTCCTACTACAGCTACTCCTAATCCATCTGTTCTTGCCACTGCTACTACAACTTCTACTACTGCTACTGCTGTTGCTACTGCTATTACCTCTACTGCTATTCCTACTATGATTACTACTACTACTACTGCTATCAGTCTTAGTACTACTAGTCTTACTACTACTACTGCTACTATTACTACTGCTACTACTACTGCTACTATTACTACGAATACTACTACAACTCTGCTGCTTCTACTACTACTTCTACTACTACACCTAGTACAATTACAACTACTTCTACGAGTATTGCGACTACTACTACTCCTACTACTACTACCACTATTACTATTATAACAACAACTACTACTATTACTATTACTACTACTACTACTACGACAACTACTACGACTAAGACTACACCTGCTACTATTACTCCTACTACTACTACTGCTGCTATTACTACTCCTACTCCAACTCATACTACTACTACTACAACTACTAATAATAAATTACTACTACTGCTGCTACTGTTGTTTCTACAACAACAACCACTACTACTAGTACTAGTATTAATGCTACTATTACTACTACTGCTACTACTACTACAACAACAACAACAACAATAACTATTACTACTATTGCTACTGCTACTGCTACTGCTACTACTACAACTACTACACCTACTAGTTCTGTTACTACTACTACTGCTACTATTACTACAACTACAACACCTTCCACTATTGCTATTGCTACTACTACTACTACTTTCATTACCACCACTGCTACTACTACTATTACTACAACAACAACTACTGCTGCTGCTACTAGTACTAGTTCGACTACTACTCCTACTACTGCTACTACTACTACTACAACTACTACTAATGCGACTACTACTATTACAAGTATTCCTGCTCCAACTCCTACTACTATAACTTCTACTCCTACCACTGCTACTACTACTCCTACTAGTACTACTACACCAACTCCTATTACTACTGCTACTGCTACTACTACAAATAATGCTACCACTGTTACCACTATGTCTACTACTACTATTACGGCTGCAGCTACCGCCGCAATTAGTGCTACTTCTGCTCCTCCTCTTCCAACTACTGTGACTACCACTACTACTAGTACTGTTACTACCACAACTTCTCCTACAACTACTATTGCTACTACTACTACTACTGTTGCGGCTACTACTACTGAAACTGCTGCTATGACTAGTACTGCTACTAATACTACTACTATTGCAATAGTTACTAATACTTCTACTATTTTTCCTCTTACTACTACTACTACAACTGCTACTGCTACTAGTAATATTGCGACTACTGCTACTACTACTACTACTACTACTACTACTCCTACTCCTACTACCACTACAACAACTACTACTACTGTTACTACTCCTGCCACTAGTGCTATTACAACAACTACTACAACAGCTGCTACTACTACTACTACTCCAACTGATGCTATGACTACTACTGCAACTACTGCTACTCCAATTACTACTACTACTATTGCCATTACTTATACTACTACTACTTCTGCTACTATTACTACTACTTCTTTGACTTCTACTACTGCTACAATTAGTACAACAACAACTACTACTGCTTCAATGGCTACGGCTACTACTGCAACTAATATTACTACAATTATTACTGCTACTATTATTATTACTGCTACTACTGCTGCAACTATTACTACACTAATATTGCTTCTACAACAAGTACCACTACTACTACTCCTGTCTCCGCTACTAGTATAAGGAGAACTACTGTTGCTGCTACTACTGTTGCGACTACTACTTTTATCACTATAGCTACTACTACTATTAATGTTACCACCACTATTACTGCTACTAGTTCTATAACTATTGCTACTACGACTACTATTTTGGCAACTTCCGCTGCTACTACTAGTACTACTACTACTGCTGCTCCAACAACAACTACTACTGCTACTCCTACAACTAGTACTACCACTACTACAACTGCTACACATACTATAATTACAACTGCTACTACAACTTATTCTACTATCACTAAAACTACTACTACTACAAATACTTCTACTACCACCCCAAATTCTACTACTTTATTACTTCACCTACTACTACTACTACTGCAACTACTACTATTCCCTCTACTGCTACTACTACTACTATAGCTACTACTATCACTATTGCAACTATTGCTACTAGTACTACAGCTACTACAACTGCTACTCCTATTACTACTACCACTGCTACCACTATTACTACACCTACGAAAGCTACTACTAGGACCACTACTGCTGTTGCTCCTACTATTTGTGCTACTACTACTACTACTACTGTTACGCTACTACAACTACTACTATTACAACTACTATAAATACTACTACTACTACAACTGCTGCTACTGCTACTACTACTACTAATGCTACTTCTTCGACTACTAGTACTACTGCTAATATTACTAGTGCTACTGCCCCTACTACTAGTACTATTGCAACTACTGCTTCTACAACTACTGCTACTACTACTGCTATCTCTGCTACTATTACTACAATTGCTTTTACTAGGACTACTACTAGTACTACTACTACTACTGCTACTACTACTAATATTACTACCTCTACTACTACTACGACTACTCCTACTTCTACAACTACTACAACTGCAATAATTGCTACAACTACTACGACTACTCCAACTAATACTAATACTGCTACTTGAACTGCTACCACCCCGACTTCTACTACTATTGCTAACACTACTACGACTACTGCTTCTACTACTAGTACTACTACAATTTCTACAACTACTGCAACTACTTCTACTACCACAACTACTTCTGATACTACAGCTACTACTACCACAACTTTTGCTGCTACTGCTTCTACTATAGCTACTACTGCTAGCACTACAACTACTACAACTTCTGCTACTACTACTATTACAAATACTTCTACAACTTCTACTACTTCTACTACATATACTACTTCTTCCCCTACACCTACTACTATTGCTCTAGCTACTACTACTACTATTCCTAATTCTACAACTACTACAACCACTACTGCTACTTCAAACACTACTGCTATTGCTGCTACTATTACTAATTCTATTACTAAAGCTTCTGCTACAACTGCTACTACAACAACCACTATTACTCCTACTATTAGTGCTACAACTACTACCCCTACTACTAATACTGCCACTACTGTTGCTAATACTCCTACTACTACCACTATTACTATTGTTGCTGCAGCTACTCCTACTACAACTACAACAACTGCAGCTACCACCGTAGCAATTACAACTACTACTTATGCGACTACTGAAACTACTGCTACTTCTACTACTAGTACAGTTGCTATGACTACTGCTGCTGCTACGGCTGCTAATTTTACTACTACTACTACTTCTACTACAATTACTACTGTAACTACTACTACTTTTGCTACTGCAATTGCTGCAGCTACTACTACTACTACTACTGCTGTTGTTGTTGCTACTCCTACTACTGCTACTCCTACTACTGCTGCTACTACTACTACTGCTGCTGTTGCTACTTCTACGACTGCTACTATTTCTACTACTACAATTGCTACTACAACTACTAGTTCTCCTACTAGTCATGCTGCTGTTGCTACTTCTACGACTGCTACTATTTCTACTACTACAATTGCTACTACAACTACTAGTTCTCCTACTAGTCATGCTGCCAATACAACTGCTACTCTTGTAGCTACTTCTACAAATACTACTATGACCACTACTACAACTACAGCTTCTACCACTACTGCTACTACTGCTACTACTACTACCTCTTCAACTACTACTACTACTACTATAGCTACTACTTCTACTACTACACTAATACTACTACTACTACAACAACTACACTTATGCTTCTACTACTACTATTGTAACAATTGCTGCCTCTATTGCTACTGCTAATGCTTCTGCCACAACTACTGCTACTACTACTACAACTATTGTGGCTATTTCTTTTAATACTACTACTTGTACTACTTCTGGTACTACTATACTTCTCCCACAACTATAACTACTACTACTACTAATGCTATGAGTACTACTGCTACTACTTGGACTGTTACTGCTATTCATACTATTACTACTACAACAACTACTACTGCTATTGCTACTACTACTTTTGCTACTTGTGCTATGACAAATATGACTACTACTATTGCCACTACGGCTACTACTGCTACCAATACTAGGCTTGAAACTACTGCTACTACCACTTCTACTATCACTACTACCACTACTACAACTACTACTTATGCTACTATAGATACTATTACTATTACTACTACCATAGCTACTACTACTATTGCTACTACTCGAACAACAACTACTACTACTACTATGACTTCTCCTACTACTGCTAAAGCTGCTACTACTTCTGGTACTACTACTAATGCTACTACTGCTACTACTACTATGACTACAACAACAGAAACAACTACTACTGCAACTATAGCTACTTCTACTACTACTACTCTGACTACTACTACTATAATAACAATAACTACTATCGCAGCTATTACTATAGCTACTACTACTACTGCTTTTACATTTGCTATAGCTTGTACTACTACTCCTACTACTACTACCACCACTAGTAGAAATAGTGGCTGTATCAATAGCAGTAGTAGCAGTAGTAGTAGGACTAGTAGTAGTAGGAATAGTAGAAGTTGTTGTAGTAGTAGTAGTAGTGGTAGTGGTAATGGTAGTAGTATTCGTAGTAGTAGCTAGAGTAGTAGTAGTAGTAGTAGTAGTAGTAGTAGGAGTAGTAGTTGTAGGAGAAGTATAAGTAGTAGTAGTAGTAGTAGTAGTAGTAGTAGTAGTAGTAGTAGTAGTAGTAGTAG
>RXID01016179.1:0-17610 GCA_005019695.1 Trichopus zeylanicus subsp. travancoricus | reverse complement strand
AGTAGTAGTAGTAGCAATACTAGTAGAGGTAGTAACAGTAGTAGTAGCAGCAGTAATATTTATTGTGGTAGTAGTTGCAAAAGTGGTAGTAGTTGTAGTCGTAGTAGTAGTAGTACGTGGAGTAGTAGTACTTGTCGAAGTCGTATTAGTAGCAGCAGTAGTAGTAATAGTAGTAGTAGTAGTAGTCGTCGTCGCAGTTGTTACAGTAGTAGCAGCAGCAGCAAAAGTAGTAGTAGCAGTTGTAGCTGTAGTAGTAATAGTAGGAGTAGTAGTAGTAGCAATAATAGGAGTAGTAGCTATGGCAAGAGTAGTAGTAATAGTAGTAGTAGGCGTAGTAGTAGTAGTAGTAGTACTACTACTACTACTACTACTACTAGTTGAAGTACATGTAGTAGTAGTAGATGCAGTAGTAGTAGTAGTAGTAGCGGAAGTAGTAGTAGTAGTAGTAGTAGTTGTTGTTGTTGTTGTTGTTGTTGTTGTTATTGTAGTAGTAGTAGTAGTAGTAGTAGTAGTAGTAGTAGTAGTAGTAGTAGTAGTAGTAGTAGTAGTAGTAGTAGTAGTAGTAGCAGTAGTAGTAGGACTAGTAATAGTAATAGGAGTAGTAGTAGTAGCAATACTTGAAGTAGTAGTAGTAGTAGTATTAGTCGTAGTAATAGTGGAAGTTGTTGGAGTAGTAGTAGCGCTAGTGGTAATCATTATAGTAGTAGTATAGTAGTAGTAGTAGTTGTTGTTGTTGTATTAAAGGTAGTAGCAGAAGCAGTAGTAGTAGTATTAGTTATAGTAGTAGTATTTATAATAAAAATAGTAGTAGCAGGAGTAGTAGCAGAAGTAGTATAAGTACTAGTAGTAATAGTTGTATTTGTAGTAGTAGTAGTGGTAGTTGTAGCAGAAGTAGTAGTAGTAATAGGAGAAGTTGTAGTAGTAGTTGTTGTAATAGAAGTAGATGTAGTAGTAGCTGGAGTAGTAGTAGTAGTAGCAGTAGTTGTAGTAGTAGATGATGTAATAGTAGTAGTAGTAGTAGTAGTAGTAGTAGCTGTAGCAGTAGCAGTAGCAATAGTATAAGTTGTAGTAGAAGCAGTAGTAGTTGTAGAAGTAGCAGTTGAAGTAGTAATGTCAGTAGTAATTGTAATGGTAATAGCAGTAGAAATAGTAGTAGTAGTCTACGAGTAGTAGTAGTAGTAGTAGCACTAGTAGTAGTAGTAGTGGCAATAGTCGTATCAGTTATAGTAGTAGCAATAGTAGTTTTAGTAGTAGTAGTAGTATCAGAAGCAACATTAGTAGTATTAGTAGTAGTAGTAGTAGTAGTAGTAATAGTAGTAGTAGTAGTAGTCACATTAGTTGTAGCAGCAGTAGTAGTTGCAGTAGTAGTATTTGAAGGAGAATTAGAAGGAATAGTAGTATTTGTAGTAGCAGTAGCAACAGTAGTAGCAGCAGCTATAGTGGTACCACTAGTAGCAGCGGTAGTAGTAGTAGTAGTAGCTGTAGTAGTAGTAGTAGTTGTAGCAACAGTAATAGTAGTAATAGTTGTAGCAGTAGTTCTAGTAGTAGCTATTCTAGCAGTAGTAGCGGTCACAATGGTTGTAGTTGTTGTAGTAGAAGTAGTTGTAATAGTAGTTGCAATAGTAGTAGTAGTAGCAGTAGCAATAACAGTTGCTGTAGTAGTATTAGTAGTCGTAGCAGAAGTAGTAGTAGTAGAAGTATTATTAGTAATAGTAGAAGTAGTAGTAGCAGTATTAGTATTAAGAGTAGTAGGAGTAGGAGTAGTAGTTGTGTTAGTAGAAGTTGTCGTAGTAGTAGTAGTAGTTATTGTAATAGTAGTACTAGTAGTTGTAGCTGTAGTAGTACTAGTCATTGGAGTAGTAGTAGCAGAAGTAGCAGGTGTAGAAGTCATAGTAATTGAGTAGTAGTAGTCGTCGTAGTAGTAGTAGTAGTAGTAGGAGTAATAGTAGTTGTAGGAGGAGGAGGAGGAGTAGTCGCAGCAGTAGTAGTAGTATTAGTAGTAGTAATAGGAATAGTAGTAGTAGTAGTAGCAGGAGAAATCGGAGTAGTTGTAGTAGTAGTAGTAGCAGTAGCAGTAGCAAAAGTAGTAGAAGTAGAAGTCACTGTTGTAGTCGTGGTAGAGGTAGCATTAATAGTAGTAGTTGCAGTAGTAGTTGTACGAGGAGTGGTACTAGTAGCAATAGCAGTAGTTGTAGAAGTCGTAGTAGTAGTAGCGATCATAGAATTACAACTACTAATCCTACTCCTACAGGTGCTACTATAACAACTACTACAACGACTGTTGCTACTACAACAACTAGTACTACTCCTCCTCTTACTACTAATACTACCACCACCACCACCACCACCACTACTACTAATATTACTACCACTATCGCTACAAGTACTTATACTACTACTGCTACTACTACTACTACTACTACTACTACTACTACTTCAACTACTGCTATTACATCTGTTATAACTACTACTACTTCTTCTACTACTACAGCTACTACTGCTACTGGTACTACTACCACTCCTCCAGCTACTACTACTAGTTCTACTATTACTGTTGCTACATCTACTACTTCTATTTCTACTTCTACTACTCCTCCTACTACTATTACTACTACCACGAACTGCCACTCCTACTCCAACTCCTACTCCTACCATTGCTCCGACAACAACTACTACTACAACAACTACTATTACTACTATTGCTACTACTTCTACAACCACTACTTCTACTAATATTACTACTATTGCTACTATTTCCCCCACTACTCCTGTTGCTACTACTACTACTTGTACAACAACAACAACTACTACTACTTCAACAACTACTATTGCAACTACTACGACTACTACTATGCCTGTTACTTGCCCAACAGATGCTACCCCTACTCCAACTCCTACTGCTACAACTACTTCAATTACTACTACTACCACTGCTGCTTCAACTACTATAACTACTACTATTGCAACTACTACCACTACTACTACTACTACCACTACTACCAATACTACCTCATGTAATACTACAACAACTAATGCTACTACTAGTACAACTACTACCACTACTCATACTACTACTAATACTACAAATACTGGTACAACTACAATTAATGCTACTCCTTTTACGGCTACTATTATTACAATTGCTACTGGTACTACAACTGCTACTACTGCTGCTACTACTACTACAACTGCTGCTACAAATACTACTACCACTACCACTACTACTCGTAGTGCTACCATTGCTACTACTACTACTGCTGTTGCTGGTACAACTACTACTACTATTACTACTCCTTCTACTACTACTATTACTACTGCTGCTGCTACTGCTACAACTACTACTACTATTACTACTCCTTCAACTACTACTATTACTACTACTGCTACTACTGCTACTACTCCTGCTGCTACTACTGCTACTACTACTAATCCTACTGCTACTACACCTACTCCTATTGCTACTACTAACACTCCTAGAACAACTACTTCTACTACTTGTACGGCTACTACTTGTACTACTACTACTACTACTACTACTAACTACTCCTCCAACTACTAGTTCGACTAGTGTTGCAGCTACTATAACTATTGCTACTACTTCTACTCCAACTTCTACTACTCCTATTCCCACTACAATTTCAGCTAGTACTACTGCTACAACAACAACTACTATTACGGCCACTACACCTACTAGTACTGCTTTTCCAATTACTGCTACTAATTCTCCTACTATTGTTACTAATTCTGCTTCCACAACTACTACTACTACTAATTCTCTAGCTCTACTACTTCTATTGCTACGACTACTACAGCAACTACTACTACTACTACTAGTATAGCAGCTGCTACTGTTACTACTACTACTGCTACTACGATTACTACTTTTGATGCTACTACCACTACTAGTGCTACTACTACTGCTACTACAGCAGCTAGGACTGCTACTACGGCTGTTGCTACTACTACCTCAACTACTGCTCCCACTACTATGCAACTACTACTACTACTACTAATAATACAAATGCTGCTTGTACTACTACTATTGCTACTGCGGCTACTACTACAACTATCGCTACTTCAACTCCAACAGTTGTTGTTGTTGTTGCTGCTACTACTACTACTACTACCACCACCACCACCACCACCACCACTACTACTACTCCTGCTGCTACTACTTTTGCTGCTACTACTATTACTACTACTACTACTACTACTACTATAATAGCTTCTACTACGACTACTACTACTAGTACTATAGTTACAACTACAACTTGTACTACTGCAACTACTTCTACTAATACGACTACTGGTGCTATTGTTGCTACAACTACTACAACTAGTAGTACTTTCATTACTATGACTACTACTAGTACTACCATTACTACTACTGATCCTGCTGCTATTGATGCTTTTACTACTACTGCTGCTGCTGCTACTACTACTACTACTACCATTAATACTCCTCCTACCACAATTGCTACTACAGTTGCGGCTATTGGAACTACTACTACTACTAATTTTGCTACCAATACAGCAGCTACTACTACTATTGCTATTGCTACTACTGGTACTACTTCTACTATTGCTACTAGTACTACTACTACTACTTCTACTTATACTAGTAGTGTTAATAGTATTTTTGTAGCCGCTACAACTAATGTTACTCCTACTCCTCCAACTACTACTACTAATAATGCTACTACTACTACTGCTACAATAACAACTACTACTTCTACCACTACTACTAGTAGGACTATCGCAACAACAGATATTGCTACTACTACTACTTCTTCTTCTTCTTCTTCTACTACTACTACTCGTATTAGCACTACAACTACCACTATTACTATGATGATTGCTACTGCTACTGCTACTACTACTGCTACTACTACTGGTAATACTACTGTTACTACTAGGGTGACTACTACAACTACTCTTATGCCTACTTGTACTTCAACTACTACTTCTGCTGCGACTACTACTACTACTACTACTACTACTGCTGCTACAACTACTACTACTACTAAAACAACTTCTACTACGACAATAACTTCTACTACTACTACTCTTGCTAATACTACTACTACTTCTATTACAACTACACCTCCGACTACGATTCCTACTCTTACTACTACTTCTAGTACTACTTGGGCGAGTACTTCTACTACTACTACTACTACCACTACTACTTCTACAACTACAATAACAATAACTACTACTACTACTACAACTCCTCCAACTACTAGTACGACTATTACCACTGCTACTACTACTGCTAATACTACCACTAGTATTACTACTACTCCTACTCCCACTCCTACTCATAGAACTATTCCAATTGTAATTTTTGCTAGTACTACGACTACAGTAACTACAACTAATACATTGACTACTACTACTACTACTACTACAACTACTGCTGTTGAAAGTACTACTACTGCTACAACTACTAATACTACTGTTGTTACTACTACTACTACTACTACTCTTATTCATGCTACTAATACTACTTCTACAATGACTACTGCTCCTACTACTAGTAGTACCACTACTGCTACAACTACTACCACTACTGCAACAGCTGCGTCTCCTACTACTACTACTGCTACTACTAATACTACTACTAATACTACTACTTATACTACTACTACTATGACTATTACAGCCTCTACCACTTCAATTAATACTGCAACTACTACAACTACATCTACTGCTACTATTACTACTACTACTACTGTTGCTGCTACATCTACTACTACTACTACTACCACCACCACCACCACCACTACTACTATGACTAGTACTACTTCTGCTATAATTGCTACTACTACTACTACTCCTACTCATACTACTGCTACTACTGCTGTTGCTCCTGCTACTCCTATTTTTGCTACGGCTACTACTTTGACTGCTGCTACTGCTATTGCTCCTACTACTACTTCTAATGGTACTGCTACTACTATTGCCACTACAACTGCTACTTCTACCAGTATAATACTACTACTGCCAGCACTACTTCTGCTAGAACTACTTTTATTACTACTGCTGCTATTACTACGGCTACTACGATAACTGCTACTACTACAAGTAATACTGTTACTACTACTACTATAACCACTACTACTACCGCTACTTATACTAGAACCACTACCACTACTACTACTACTACTGGGGTTGTCGCAGTTGCTACTACTATATCTACTTCTTCTATTAGAACTGCTACCTCCGCTTCTACAACTACTACAATTGTTACTTCTACTACTAATATTAGTTTTGTGGCTACTGCTGCTAATACTACTCCTGCTACTACAACTTCTACTACTATTTTTGCTACTACTACTACAGCAACTACGATGATTACTATTGCTGCTACTACTACTACTACTTTTAGCACTATGGATACTACTACTACTACTACTAATACTACTACTATGACTTCTTCTACTACTACTACTCCAACTACTACAACTATGGCAGCTACCACTACTACTAGTACTACTACTACTACTTCTACTACTAATATTTCTGTTGCTGCTACTACTACCCCTACAGCTCCTACTATTACTACTACTGCTGCTACTACTACTACTAAGGCTTCTACTACTATAACAATTGACACTACTACTATTACATATACTTGTACTACTACTGCTGCTACTACTACTACTAAGGCTTCTACTACTATAACAATTGACACTACTACTATTACATATACTTGTACTACTACTAGTACTACCACTACCACTTCAGCTTCTACTACTACTACCACTACTCCTACTACAATTGCAGAGACTACTGCTACTGCTCGTACTATTACTACTACTATTACTGCTGCTACAACTATTACTACAAGTAGCACTAGTACTACTAATGCTACTTCTATGGCTACTACTGTTGCTACTATTATAGCTGTCACTACTACTAGTATTGTTATTACTACTTCTACTACTAATACTACTACTGCTACTAGTCCTACTAGTTCTCCTACTACTACTACCACTACTACTGCTGCTGCTACCACTACTACTACCACTACTACTACTATTGCTGCTAATAATGATAATGATAATAATAGTAATAATTATACAACAATTACTACTTCTACTACTACAACAACAACTATTGCTACTACAACTACTGCAACTACTACTACTTCATCAACTATAAAAAAACAACTCCTTCTACTACATCTACTTATGCTACTACTACGACTATTACTATAACTGTTGCTACCACTACTACAAGTACTACTGCTACTACTAGTACTATGACTACTACTGCTACTGTAGCATTAGAATTTTTTGTTGTATTAGTAGCACTAATAGGAGTAGTTGTTGTAATAGCAGTTGTGGTAGTAGTAGCCATAGTGGTAGTAGTACTCGTTGTAGTAGTAGTACCCGTAGTAGCAGTAGCAGCAATGGTAATTATTGCAGTTTTAGTAGTAGTAGTTGTTGTAGATGTAGTAGTAGTTGTAGTAGTAATTATAGTACCAGTAGCAGCAGTTGTACCTGTTGAAGTAGTGGTACCAATAGTAACAGTAGCAGCCGGAGTCGCTGTAGTCGTAGTAGTAGAAGTTGTTGTAGTAGTTGTAATAGTAGTAGTAATAGTAGTAGAGCTAGTAGAAGTAGTAGTAGCAGTACTAGTAGTAATAAGAGTAGTAAAAGTAGTAGAAGTAGTAGTCGTAGTTCTAGTAGTATAGTAGTAGTAGCAGTAATACACGTAGTAGCATTAGTGGTAGTAGTAGCCGTAATGTTAGTTGGAGTAGCAAAAGTAGTGGTGGAAGTAGTAGTAGCAGCAGTAAAAGTAGTAGAGGATGTAGTAGTAGTGGCAGTAGTAGTGGTAGGCGTAGTAGTATTAATAGTAGTAGTAGTATTAATAGTAGTAATTGTAGTTCCAGTAGTAACAGTCGAACTAGTGGTAGTAGTATTTGTAGTAGTAGTAATAGTAGTGGAAGTAATAGTAGTTGTAGTAGTACTAGTACTAGTAGTAGCCGTAGTAGTAATATTTGTTGTAGCAATCGTAGTAGCATCAGCTGTAGTATTAGTTGGAGAAGCAGTAGTGGCAGCAACAGTAGCAGTAGCAGTTGTAATAGAAGTAGGAGAAGTTGAAGTTGTTATATTAGTAGAAGTGTTAGTAGTAGCAGCTACAGTAGTAGTGGAACTAGTAGTAGTTGTAGTAGTAGCTGTAGTAGAAGCAGTAGTAGCAGCAACTATAGCAGTTGTTGTAGTAGTTGTGGCAATAGTTGTAGTAGCGATAGTGTTGTAGCAGTAGTATTAGTAGTGGTAGTAGTAGTAGTAGCAGTAGTAGTAGCGGTAGAAGTTATCATTGTAATAGTAGTAGAAGTGGTATCTGTAGTGGTAGTAGCAATTTTAGTAGTAGCAATGACGATAGTTGTGGCAATAGCAATAGTACTAATAGTTGTAGTAGTAACAGTAGTAGTAGCAGTAGCAGTAGGAGTAGCAATAGTAGTAGCAGCAGGAGTAATAGTAGTGGTAGTAGTTGTTTTTGTAGTAGTACTACCAGTAGAAGCAGTATTCGTAATATTGTGGTAGTAGCGGTCGTCGAACTAGTAGTAGTAGCAGTAGCAGTGGTAGCTGTAGTAGTAGTTGTAGCAGCAGTAGCAATTGTAGCAATAGTAGTGGAAGAAGTAGTAGTACTCATACTACTACTCCTGCTACTGCTACTGCTACTACAGCTATCACTACAGCTTCTACTACAACTCCTCCTACTACTAGTCTACTACTACGACTTCTAATGCTACTACTACTCCAACTCCAACTCCAACTATGACTATTGCTCCGACTACTACTACCACAACCACTACAACAACAACAATAACAACTACCGCTACTACTACTACTCTACCACTGCTCCTATGACTACTACTAAGACAACTACTGCTCACACTACTAACACAGCTATTAGTACTGCTACCGCTATTGCTGCTACTACTATTACTACTACTACTACAACTACTAATACAACTATCACTACTACTACTACTACAACAACAACAACAACAACTACTACTACTATTACTACTACTACTCTGACTACTACTACTACTACAACTACTATTATTAGTACTACTAATAATAGTACTACTACTACTACTATGCTACTACTACTACTACTACTAATACTAAGACTACTACAACAACTACTATGAACACTACTATTAGTACTACTGCTACTCTTGCAGCTACTAGTACTACCACTAAGACTACTATTACTACTACTACTACGACTACTACTACTACTCCCTGCTCTTGTTCCTCCTCCTCCTACTACAACTAATACTGCAACAACTACTAAGACTACTACTACATTACCACTAGTGCAACTACTACTACTGCTTCTCCATCCACTACTGCTGCTGCTACTACTACTGCTACTATAGCTGCTACTGCTACTGCTGCTACAGCTACTACTACTACTACTACTACTACTACTACTACTACTACTATGACTATTCCTACTCCTACTCCTACTCCTACTACTCCTACTACTACTACTTCTCTTAGTACTACTACAGCTACTACGACTCTGGCTCCAACTCATACTACTACTATAACTCCTACAACTACTATTGCCCCAACTGAGATTACTACTTCTGCTCTTACTACTCCTAGTCCAACTCCACCTACAACTACAGCTACTATTACTACAACAACTACTACTCCTACTACTACAACTACAACTGCAATTTCAACAACTACTACTACAGATTCTACTACTTCTATTATGATTACTATTATTGCTACAGCTGTTGCTCCTACCACTAAGACTACTACTACTTCTACTGCTACTACTGCTACTACTACTGCTACTACTGCTACTACTACTGCTACTACTACTGCTGCTACTACTAGAACTACTGCTACTTCTACTAGAACTACTGCTACTTCTACTACTAGAATAATTGCTACAACTACTTCTCCTACTACTGGTACTACTACTACAAACACTACTACAAACACTAACACTACTACTAATCCTCCTCCTCCTACTCCTACTATTACTACTACCACCACCACCACCACCACCACCACTACTACTAGTTCTACAACTGCTGCTACTACTATGACTACTACTACTATTAGTATTATAACTACTGCTACTATGCCTACCACGAGTACTCCTAATACTGCTATTACTACTACTCCTACAACTACTATAACAATAACTACTATTTCTTGTACCACTCGCACTCCGATTCATACTACAACTACGACCACTATTACTACCACTGCTACAACTACTGCTATTACTCCTACTCCTACTACTACAACTATGACTACTCCTACTATTACTACTACTGCTACTATAACTCCTACTACTACTCTTACTATTGCTGCTGCTACTACTACTACTATTAGTACTGTTACTACTATAACTGCTACTATTCCTTTTACTACTGCTACTACTACTACAACTATTATTGCAGCTACTACCACTGCTACTACTATGTCTATTACTAATACAACTACTACTGTTGCTGCTGCTACTACTACTACTACTACTATTAATACTACTGCTGCTGTTGCTGCTTCTGTCGTAGTTGTTGCTGCTACTACTACTACCACAATTACTACTACTCCGTCTACTATAACTACTGCCGCTTCTGCGGCTGCTGCTGCTACTATTACTACTACAACTACTATTACTACTACTACTATTAGTACTGTTTCTACTATAACTGCTACTATTCCTTTTACTACTACTACTACTACAACAACTATTGTTGCAGCTACTACCACTGCTACTACTATGTCTATTACTAATACAACTAATACCACTGCTGCTACTGCTACTACTACTACTACTACTAATACTACTGTTACAAATACTACTACTACTAATACTACTGCTGCTGTTGCTGCTTCTGTTGTAGTTGTTGCTGCTACTACCACTACCACTATTACTACTACTCCGTCTACTATAACTACTGCTGCTTCTGCGGCTGCTGCTGCTACTACTACCACTACTACTGCTACTCTATCTAATATAACTACTGCTGCTACTACTATGACAACAATAACAACAACAACTACTACTACTACTCCTACTACTACTAATACTACAACTCCTACTCCAGATTTTGCTACTACTACTCCTCCTCCTACACCTACTTCTGCTACAACTACTCCTACTCCTACTACTACTATTAGTACAACAACTAATACTACTACAACTACAACTCCTACTACTACCTCTGTTGGTTCTGCAATGACTGCTGCTACTACTACTATTACTAAAAATATTATTATTAGAACTGGAGCTATCGCTACTACAACTATTGCTCATACTCCTGCTCCAACTCCTACACCTACTCTTCCTTTTGCTGCAACTACTACTACTACTACTACTACTACTACTTCTACTTCTACTACTACTACTTCCACTACTACTTCTGCTCCTACTCCTACACCTACTCGTTCTTTTACTGCAACTACTACTACTACTACTACTACTACTACTACTTCTACTACTACTACTACTACTCTGACTTCTACCGCTACTTCCACTCCTACTACTACTTCTCCTAATATTACTACTAGTACTACCATTGATACTACTACTATTTCTACTCCTACTACTACGACTATTGCTGCTATTACTACCACTATAACTACATTTACTATAACTATTACAACCACTAGTACTACTACTACTACTACGAGTTCCACTGCTACTACTATAGCTACCACTACTACACTAGTACTAGAACTGCTACTACTAGTACTACTACTACTCCTGCAACTATTGCTATTACTACAACAACTTCTACAACTTCTGCAACTACTGCCGTTGTGGCAGCTACTACTGCTACTATTACTACTACAACTACTACTGCTACCACCACTACTTTTACTACTTCTATTACTACTACAACTATTTCTACTATTGCTTCTACTACAACTACTACAACAACTACTACTACTACAACTACAGCAACAACTACTACGACTACTAATACTACCAACACTACTACAACTAATACAACTACCACTGCAACTACTACTACTGCTATTATTATTACTACAACTTCAACTACTTGTCCGACTCCAACTCCCACTCCTACTATTACTCCTACAACATATACTATTGCTACTACTACTACTACTATGACAATAACAACAACAACTACTACTACAACAACTGGTACTCCTACTTTTACTACTACTACTACAACAACAACTACTCCTACTACTACTACCATTACTCCTTCGACTATTGCTACTACTGCTGCTTCTACTCCTATTACTACTACTACTAAGACTACAACTACTACCACCACCATTACTACTGCTACTATTACTAATACTACTACTACTCCTACTCCTTTATCCACTACAATCACTTCTACTACAAGTATTGCGACTACTACTACTCCTCCTACCACAACTACCACGACTACTACTATTACTACTACGAACCCGACTATTACAACTACTACTACTACTACTACAACTACCACTACTAGTATAACTACTACTACTACCGTTAGAACAGTCACTACTACTAGCACTAAAACAACTACTGCTACTACCGCTACTACAACTACTACTACTCCTACTACCACCACCACTACTACAAGTAATACTGCTACTATTACTGTCACTATTACTGCTACTGCGACTAATACTAATACTACTACTAATCCCAATACTCCTGCTACTACAGCTATTAGCACTACCATTACTACTACTACTACTCCAAACACTCCTCCCGCTACTAATACTACTGCTGCTACTGCTATTACTACTACCACCACCACCACCACCACCACCACTACTACTACAACTACTATAACTACTACTGTTAATACTAACAACTATTACAACTACCGCTATTAATACTACTATTACTATTACAACAACAACTACTACTACTAGTATTGCTACAATTACTACTACTACTATTGAAACTACTACTACCACCACCACCACCACTACCACTACAACTACTACTACTCGTGCTGCTGCTGCTACTACAACTACTACCACCATGATTACTACTACTACTCTTACTACTACTAGTCTACTGCAATGACTTATAATGCCACCACTACACCTATAGCAACTCCAATTGTGACTACTGCTCCTACTACTACTACCACTACCATTATAACTACTAATACTAATACAATTCCAATTCCTACTACTACTCCGACTACTACTACCACTACTACTACTGTTGCTGCTGTTGCTACTACTACTACTACTACTACAACTATTACTACTACTCTACTATACTACAATTACTACTACTAATACTACTAATACCACTGTGAGTAGTGGTGCTGCTATTGCAGCTACTACTACTACTTCCACAACTACTACTACAACTAATATTGCTATTACTACTTCTACTACTACTACTAGTACTACTACTACAACTACTACTATTCCTACTACTACTACTACCACCACCACCACCACCAATACCACTACTAGTACTATTCCTAC
Source organism: Trichopus zeylanicus subsp. travancoricus (assembly GCA_005019695.1). Classification (NCBI taxonomy): domain Eukaryota; kingdom Viridiplantae; phylum Streptophyta; class Magnoliopsida; order Dioscoreales; family Dioscoreaceae; genus Trichopus; species Trichopus zeylanicus. The sequence goes on along the minus strand of RXID01016179.1, from coordinate 4,138 downwards.
TACTGCTCTGCTACTACTACAACTATTACTACTACTAACACTACTGCTACAATCACTAGTCATATTACTGTTAGTACAGCTACTGCTATTCCAACTACTACTACTACTACCACTACTACTACTACAACTAATACTACTATTACTACCACTACCACTATTACTACTACTCCTACTACTACTACAACTACTACTTCTACTACTAAGACTACTACTACATTACTGGTAGTACAATTGCTACTTCTTCGACTACTGCTATTACTACTACTTCTATCAATACTACTACTACTACTGCCAGTACTACTACTGACACTGCTACTACTACTACTACTTCTACTACTATTACGGCTACTCCTACTCCTATTGCTACTAGTACTACTCCTACTACAACTACTGCTACTACTAACTACTCCTCCAACTACTAGTCCGACTAGTATTGCTGCTACTGCAACTATTACTACTACTCCTACTCCAACTCCTACTACTACTCCAATTCCCACTACAATTTCTGCTAATACTACCGCTACAACAACAACAACTACTACGACCACTACACCTACTACTACTGCTTTTGCAACTACTGCTACTAATTCTCCTACTACTACTACTACGTCTACCTCCACAACAACTACTGTTACTAATTGTCTATCTACTACTACTTTTGTTACTACTACTACTACAGCAATTACTACTACAAGTGTAGTTGCTGCTTCTATGACTACTACTGCTACTACTATTACTACTTTCCATGCTATTACCACTACTAGTGCTACTACTTCTGCTACTACAGCTACTAGGACTGCTACTATGGCTACTGCTACTACTACCACAACTGTTGCTCCCACTACTATGCTACTACTACTACTACTACTACTAATACAAATGCTACTTATACTACTGCTATTACTACTGTGGCTACTACTACTGCCACTGCTACTTTTACTAAAACTACTGCTGCTGCTGCTACTACTACTACCACTACTACTACCACCACTACTACTACTACTACTCCTGCTACTACTACTTTTGTTGTTGCTGTTATTACTACTGTCGCTACTACAACTACTACTACTAGTACTACTGTTACAACTACAACTTGTACCACTGCTACTACTTCTACTAATACGACTACTGCTGCTATTGTTCTTACGACAACTACAACTAGTAGTAGTTCCATTACTACAACTACTACTAGTACTGCCATTACTACTACCGCTCCTGCTGCAACTGCTGCTGTTACTACTACTACTGCTGCTACTGCTACTACTACTACTAGTACTATTACTCCTCCAGCTGCTACTATTGCTACTACAGCTGCTACTACTACAACTACTACTACTACAATTACTACTACTACTAATTTTGCTACCAATACTGCAGCTACTACTACTACTACTATTGCTACTACCACTACTATTATTACAACTATTACCACTACGGCTACTACAACTGCTATTGCTACTACTTCTACCGCTGCTACTAGTACTACTATTACTACTACTACTACTACTACTAGTGCTAATACTACTGTTGTAGCAACTACTACTAATGCTACTCCTACTCCTCCAACTGCTACTACTACTAATGCTACAACAACTACTACTACTACCGCCACTATACCGACGATGATTACTACTACTATTGCTACTGCTACAACTACTGCTCCTACCACTACTTCTACTACGATGACTGCTACAACTACTATTAGGGCTACTAGTACATCTACTACAACAATTGTTGCTACTACTACTACTACTACAACAACTACTACTGCTACAACAACAACTACTACTAATACTAATTCAACTACTACAACAACTACAACTACTACTACTACTACTCCTCCACCTAATAGTAATACTACTACGGCTACTACTACTTCTACTGCTTCTACTACTATTACTACTACTACTACTACTACTACTACTACAACTGCATCTGCTACTACTACTACGGCTACTACTACTTCTACTGCTTCTACTACTATTATTACTACTACTACTACTACTGCGTCTGCTACTACTACTACTGCTACTATAATACTACTACTTATACTACTACTACTATGACTATTACAACCTCTGCTACTGCGATTAATACTAGAACTGCTACTATTACTACTACTTCTATTGCTGTTACTTCTAGTACTACTACTGCCACTACTACTACTACAACTACTACTACTTCTGCTATCATTGTTACTACTACTACTACTACTCATACTACTGCTACTACTACTGCAGCTCCTGCTGCTGCTACTTCTGCTTCAGCTACTACTATTCTTGCTACTATTTTTACTGTTGTTGCTGCTACTACTGCTACTTCTACTACTACTAATACTACTACTGCCAACACTAGTACTGCTAGAACTACTTTTACTACTACTACTGCTATTATTGCGGCTAATACAACAACTGATACTCCTGCTACTACTACAGTTACTATTACTATTATAACTACTACTACTACGGCTACTTATTCTACCACCACTACCGCTGCTACAACTACTACTGCGATTGCCATTGTTGCTACTACTATATCTACTTCTGCTACTACTACTGCTACCTCTGCTTCTACAACTACTGCAATTGTAACTTCTGCTACTAATACTAGTTCTACTGCTACTGCTGCTAATACTGCCCCTACTACTACAATGACTACTACTACTTTTGCTACTACTACTATAGCAACTACAATGATTACTGTTGCTGCTACTACTACTACTTTTACCACTGCGACTACTACTACTACTACTAATACTAGTACTATGACTTCTTTTGCTACTAATACTCCAACTAATACAACTATGGCAACTACCACTACTACTACTTCTTCTACTACTAATATTATTGTTGCTGCTCCCTACTCACTAACGCCCACTCAGTAACTACTACCCTACTCCTCCTACTTTTACTACCTACCTACCTACTAAACCGTACTCACGAAACCCCGCTCGTCTAAGATCTTACTAAGGCTTCCTATTACTAGTAAGCATTGACACTATACTATACTGTAGAGCTTGTACGTACTACTAGTAAACTACACTACAACTTCAACTTCTACTAAACTACTACGCCACTACATAAAAACCAACTGCTCTACCAGAATTGCAGGACACTGACTATCACAAAAACAAAAAAAAACTATACAGCTTCGTAATTATTCTACTACTATTTACTGCTGTCTACAACTACCCCCACTACAAGTAGTCCCGTAGTACTACTTGTTGCTACTATTACGCTATTACTACTAACTAGTACTCTATGCTATTCCTAGCCTCGACAAAAACTAATACTACTACTTGGCTACAATCCGACTAGTTCTGCCTAGCTACTACTATACAGGCTATATACTGCTTGCTGCTGCTGCTGCCACTACTACTACTACTGCTTGTAATAATGATAATAATAATAATAATAATAATACAACCATTACTACTTCTGTCGCTACTGCTGCTCTTTCTACTACTACTACAACAACTAATGTTGTTACAACTACTACAACTACTACTATTTCACCAACTACAACAACAACTCCTTTTGCTACTACTACGACTATTACTATAATTGTTGCTACTACTACTACAACTACTACTGCTACTGCAAGTACTATCAATACTACTGCTACTATAGCATTAGAATTTGGGGTTGTGTTAGTAGTACTAATAGTAGTTGTAGTTGTAATAGCAATAGTGGTAGTAGTAGTCATAGTGGTAGTAGTAGTCATTGTAGTAGTAGTAGTAGCAATCAAACTAGTGGTAGCAGTATTTGCAGTAGTAGTAATACTAGTAGAAGTAAGAGTAGTTATAGTAGTTGTAGTACAAGTAGTAGCCGTAGCAGTAATATTAGTTGTAGCAGTCGTAGTAGCAACAACTATAGTATTAGTTGGAGAAGTAGTAGTTGCAATAGCAGTAGCAGTAGCGATTGTAATAGAAGTAGGAGAAGTTGAAGTTGTTGTACTAGTAGCAGTGTTATTAGTAGCAACTATAGTAGTAGTGGAAGTGGTAGTAGTTGTAGTAGTAGTAGTAGCAGCAACTGTAGTAGTTGTTGTAGTAGTTGCGGCAACAGTTGCAGTAGCAGTAGTGTTGTAGCAGTACTAGTAGTAGTAGCAGTAGTAGTAGCAGTAGTAGTAGCAGTACAGG
>RXID01016178.1:0-52810 GCA_005019695.1 Trichopus zeylanicus subsp. travancoricus | reverse complement strand
TTCTGACTTCTCATTCTATTATTTCGGTTTGTCATTGTTCTTCATTTATTTTTCTTTTTAATGTTTTAGTTTATTCTTCTTTTTTTATTTGTTTCTTCTTCCATTTTCTTATTTTAGTTCCTCTAACCTTCTACTTCTTCTTTTTCTTCTTGAGTTCTTCATTGAATGTTTTACTTAATATTTCTTTAGTAGTTAAATTTTATGTTTTGGTTCAAAATTTTTATGTTTTAATTTGTATTCTTTTTCTTTCGGTCTACATGTTCTGCTTCTCAATTTTTTAAATTTGTTATTATTATATTTTTATCATTATAATTTTCATCTCCTGTTTTAACCTTTTGTTGTTCTTTTTCTTCTAAGATTCTCTGGTTAGTTTGGGGACGCGGCGTGGGGGGGGGGTGGGGGGGGGTTGGACGGCGGGTCGGCGGTGTTAGCTGGAGGGTAGCGCTGGTTGCGGATGTAGGTGCGGCGCGGAGGGTGGGGTTGGGGGGGGGTGGAGCGGGGGGCGTACTAGTGGTGGTGAGGACGGGAAGCATGCGGGGGCCTAAATTCAGGGCGGGGGGGGCGGTGGAAGGTATGCAAACGCGGGGTGCCGCCCCTGAAGATTCAATGTTGGGGTTACGGCGGTGACAGCTGCTGGGGGTGGCGGCGGGCGGGGGCTTGGGCCGGGGGCTTGGGCTGAAAGGGAGGGTGTTCATTTTTGTAATGTTTTCTTGTGCGTAGTGGGTCTTGTGTCGGTGCTTGGGATCTTAATTTCTGCTACTAGCTTGAAGTTTTTAGTGCTTGTTTCGTGTTTCCTTTATTTTTCATTTCTTCTTATTCTTCCTTTTCTACTTATTGTTATGTTTTTTCTTAATCTTTTGTTCTTTTATGGTTTTGGTCTTATTATTCTTCATCTTAATTTTTGTTGTAGTTCTTTTCTTGTTTTATTTCTTTTTGTTCTTATTTTTCTTCTATTTGTTTTGTTTTTGAAATTTTATTATTCTTCTTCTTTTTTTGTTCTGACTTCTCGTTCTATTGTTTCGGTTTGTCATTGTTCTTCATTTATTTTCCATTTTAATGTTTTAGTTTATTTTTATTTTTTTTGTTTCTTCTTCAATTTTCTTATTTTAGTTCCACTTAACTTTTTTCTTCATCTTCTTCTTCTTCTTCTTTAATTCTTCGTTGTATGTTTTATTTAATATTTCTTTAGTAGTTAAATTTTATGGTTTAGTTCAAGTTTTTTATGTTTTAGTTTGTACTCTTGTTCTTTTGGTCCCCATGTTCTTATTATTATGTTTTTATCATTATAATTTTCATCTCTTGTTTTAACCTTTTGTTGTTCTTCTTTTTCTTCTAAGATTCTTTGTTTTAGTTTTTCAAATCTTCTTGTTTTTTTTTGTTTGATGTTTAGCTCTTCTTCTTCTTTTTTATCTTTATTTTAGCTTTTTTATTCTTCTTCTTCTTTTTGTTTTTTGTTTTGTTTCTTTTGCTCTTTTTTCTAATATTTGTTTTAGTTCTTTTAATTATCTTTTTCTAAATTCAGTTCTTTTTTTGCCGTTAACTTTTTAGTTCTTTTTCTCCTCTTAATATTAAATTTGTTTTAGTTCTTTAAATCTTCTTGTTTTTCTTCTTTTATTTTTCTTTTCTTCTTCTTTTTTAAATTTAGTTTTTTTTCAACTTTTAATTTTTTTCTCTTTCTTATTGTTCTTGTTCTTTCTTTTGATTTTCATTTCTTCTACTACTTTGGTTTTTAGTTCTTTTTTTCTTGTTTCCTTCAGTTTTTATTTCTTCTTATTCTTCCTTTTCTTAATCATTGTTTTATTTTTTTAAGCTTTTTGTTCTTTTATGTTTTGGTTCTTGTTATTCTTCATCTTAATTTTTGTTATAGTTCTTATTTCCTTTTATTTCTTTTTGTTCTTATTTTTCTACTATTTGTTTTCTTTTTGAAAGTTTATTATTATTATTATTCTTCTTCTTCTTTTGCTTTTTTTTTTTCTGACTTCTCGTTCTTTTGTTTCGGTTTTTTATTGTTCTTCATTTATTTTCATTTTAATGTTTTAGTTTATTCTTCTTTTTTATTTGTTTCTTTTTACATTTTCTTATTTTAGTTCCTCTAACCTTCTTCTTCTTCTTCTTCTTCTTCTTCTTCTTGAGTTCTTTGTTGTATATTTTACTTAATATTTCTTCCGTAGTTAAATTTTATGGTTTAGTCCGAGCTTTTTATGTTTTAGTTTGTATTCTTGTTCTTTCGGTCTGCATGTTCTTCTTCTTGATTTTTTAAATTTGTTATTCTATTTTTATCATTATAATTTTCATCTCTTGTTTTAACCTTTTGTTGTTCTTCTTTTTCTTCTAAGATTCTCTGTTTAGTTTTTTTAATCTTCTTGGTTTTTTTTGTTTGATGTTTTGTACTTCTTCTTCTTTTTATCTTTATTTTAGCTCTTTTCTTATTATTCTTCTTCTTCTTAGTTTTTGTTTTTTTTCTTTTGATCTTTTTTCTTAATATTTGTTTTAGTACTTTGAATCATCTTTTTCCAAATTCAGTTCTTTTTTGGCTTTCAATTTATCAATTCTTTTTCTCCCCTTAATATTAAATTTGTTTTACTTCTTTTAATCTTCTTGTTTTTCTTCTTTTCGTTTTCTTTTCTTGTTCTTTTCTAAATTTATTTTTTTTCATCTTTTAATTTTTTTTCTTTTTCTTATTGTTCTTGTTCTTTCTTTTGATCTTCATTTCTTCTACTACTTTAAGTTTTTAGTTCTTTTTTCTTGTTTCCTTTAGTTTTCATTTCTTCTTATTCTTCCTTTTCTTATTTATTGTTATGCTTTTCTTAATCTTTTTGTTCTTTTATGTTTTGGTTCTTATTATTCTTCATCTTAATTTTTGTTGTAGTTCTTTTCTTGTTTTATTTCTTTTTGTTCTTATTTTTCTTCTATTTGTTTTGTTTTTGAAATTTTATTATTCTTCTTCTTTTTTTGTTCTGACTTCTCGTTCTATTGTTTCGGTTTGTCATTGTTCTTCATTTATTTTCCATTTTAATGTTTTAGTTTATTTTTATTTTTTTTCTTTCTTCTTCAATTTTCTTATTTTAGTTCCTCTCTTAACTTTTTTCTTCATCTTCTTCTTCTTCTTCTTTAATTCTTCGTTGTATGTTTTATTTAATATTTCTTTAGTAGTTAAATTTTATGGTTTAGTTCAAGTTTTTTATGTTTTAGTTTGTACTCTTGTTCTTTTGGTCCCCATGTTCTTATTATTATCTTTTTATCATTATAATTTTCATCTCTTGTTTTAACCTTTTGTTGTTCTTCTTTTTCTTCTAAGATTCTTTGTTTTAGTTTTTCAAATCTTCTTGTTTTTTTTTTGTTTGATGTTTAGCTCTTCTTCTTCTTTTTTATCTTTATTTTAGCTTTTTTATTCTTCTTCTTCTTTTTGTTTTTTGTTTTGTTTCTTTTGCTCTTTTTTCTAATATTTGTTTTAGTTCTTTTAATTATCTTTTTCTAAATTCAGTTCTTTTTTTGCCGTTAACTTTTTAGTTCTTTTTCTCCTCTTAATATTAAATTTGTTTTAGTTCTTTAAATCTTCTTGTTTTTCTTCTTTTATTTTTCTTTTCTTCTTCTTTTTTAAATTTAGTTTTTTTTCAACTTTTAATTTTTTTCTCTTTCTTATTGTTCTTGTTCTTTCTTTTGATTTTCATTTCTTCTACTACTTTAGTTTTTAGTTCTTTTTTTCTTGTTTCCTTCAGTTTTTATTTCTTCTTATTCTTCCTTTTCTTAATCATTGTTTTATTTTTTTAAGCTTTTTGTTCTTTTATGTTTTGGTTCTTGTTATTCTTCATCTTAATTTTTGTTATAGTTCTTATTTCCTTTTATTTCTTTTTGTTCTTATTTTTCTACTATTTGTTTTCTTTTTGAAAGTTTATTATTATTATTATTCTTCTTCTTCTTTTGCTTTTTTTTTTTCTGACTTCTCGTTCTATTGTTTCGGTTTTTTATTGTTCTTCATTTATTTTTCATTTTAATGTTTTAGTTTATTCTTCTGTTTTATTTGTTTCTTTTTACATTTTCTTATTTTAGTTCCTCTAACCTTCTTCTTCTTCTTCTTCTTCTTCTTCTTGAGTTCTTTGTTGTATATTTTACTTAATATTTCTTCCGTAGTTAAATTTTATGGTTTAGTCCGAGCTTTTTATGTTTTAGTTTGTATTCTTGTTCTTTCGGTCTGCATGTTCTTCTTCTTGATTTTTTAAATTTGTTATTATATTTTTATCATTATAATTTTCATCTCTTGTTTTAACCTTTTGTTGTTCTTCTTTTTCTTCTAAGATTCTCTTTTTAGTTTTTTTAATCTTCTTGTTTTTTTTTGTTTGATGTTTTGTACTTCTTCTTCTTTTTATCTTTATTTTAGCTCTTTTATTATTCTTCTTCTTCTTCTTAGTTTTTGTTTTTTTGTTTTGATCTTTTTTCTTAATATTTGTTTTAGTACTTTGACTCATCTTTTTCCAAATTCAGTTCTTTTTTGGCTTTTAATTTATCAATTCTTTTTCTCCCCTTAATATTAAATTTGTTTTACTTCTTTTAATCTTCTTGTTTTTCTTCTTTTCGTTTTCTTTTCTTGTTCTTTTCTAAATTTATTTTTTTTCATCTTTTAATTTTTTTCTTTTTCTTATTGTTCTTGTTCTTTCTTTTGATCTTCATTTCTTCTACTACTTTAAGTTTTTAGTTCTTTTTTCTTGTTTCCTTTAGTTTTCATTTCTTCTTATTCTTCCTTTTCTTAATTATTGTTATGCTTTTCTTAATCTTTTTGTTCTTTTATGTTTTGGTTCTTATTATTCTTCATCTTAATTTTTGTTGTAGTTCTTTTCTTGTTTTATTTCTTTTTGTTCTTATTTTTCTTCTATTTGTTTTGTTTTTGAAATTTTATTATTCTTCTTCTTTTTTTGTTCTGACTTCTCGTTCTATTGTTTCGGTTTGTCATTGTTCTTCATTTATTTTCCATTTTAATGTTTTAGTTTATTTTTATTTTTTTTGTTTCTTCTTCAATTTTCTTATTTTAGTTCCTCTTAACTTTTTTCTTCATCTTCTTCTTCTTCTTCTTTAATTCTTCGTTGTATGTTTTATTTAATATTTCTTTAGTAGTTAAATTTTATGGTTTAGTTCAAGTTTTTTATGTTTTAGTTTGTACTCTTGTTCTTTTGGTCCCCATGTTCTTATTATTATGTTTTTATCATTATAATTTTCATCTCTTGTTTTAACCTTTTGTTGTTCTTCTTTTCCTTCAAAGATTCTTTATTTTAGTTTTTTTAATCTTCTTGTTTTTTTTGTTTGATGCTTAGCTCTTCTTCTTGTTTTTATCTTTATTTTAGCTTTTTTATTCTTCTTCTTTTTCTTCTTGGCTTTTGCTTTGTTTCTTTTTATCTTTTTTCTTAATATTTGTTTAGTTCTTTTAATCATCTTTTTCTAAATTCAATTTTTTTTCGCTTTTAATTTTTCAGTTCTTTTTCTCCTCTAAATATTAAATTTGTTTTAGTTCTTTTAATCTTCTTGTTTTTCTTCTTTTAGTTTTCTTTTCTTCTTCTTTTTTAAATTTAGTTTTTTCCATCTTTTAATTTCTCTTTTTCTTGTTGTTCTTCTTCTTTCTTTTGATTTTCATTTCTTCTACTACTTCTTTTAGTTTTTAGTTCTTTTTTTCTTCTTTCCGTTAGTTTTCATTTCTTCTTATTCCTTATTTTCTTAATCATTGTTTTGTTTTTTTAATCTTTTTGTTCTTTTATGTTTTGGCTCTTGTAATTCTTCATCTTAATTTTTGTTATAGTTCTTATCTTCTTTTATTTCTTTTTGTTCTTATTTTTGTTCTATTTCTTTTCTTTTTGAAAGTTTATTCCTTTTATTATTATTATTATTATTCTTCTTCTTCTTCTTTTTGTTCTAATATCTCTGTCTGTTATTTCGGTTTGTTATTGTTCTTTATTTATTTTTCATTTTAATGTTTTAGTTTATTTTGCTTTTTTATTTGTTTCTTCTTCTATTTTCTTGTTTTAGTTCCTCTAACCTTCTTCTTCTTCTTCTTCTTCTTTAGTTCATCGTTGTATGTTTTACTTAATATTTCTTTAGTGGTGAAATTTTATGGTTTAGTTCAAGCTTTTTATGTTTTAGTTTGTATTCTTGTTCTTCATTTTTTAAATTTGTTATTATTATATTTTTATCAATATAATTTTCATCTCTTGTTTTAGCCTTTTGTTATTCTTCTTTTTCTTCTAAGATTCTTTGTTTGAGTTTTTTTTAATCTTCTTGTTTTTTTTTGTTTGATGTTTAGTTCTTCTTCTTCTTTTTATCTTTATTTTAGCTCTTTTATTATTCTTCTTCTTTTTCTTGCTTTTTGTTTTGTTTCGTTTGATCTTACTTAATATTTGTTTTAGCTCTTTTAATCATCTTTTTCTAAATTTAGTTTTTTTGCGCTTTTAATTTTTCAGTTCTTTTTCTCCTCTGAATATTAAATTTGTTTTACTTCTTTTAATCTTCTTGTTTTTCTTCTTTTAGTTTTTTTTCCTTCTTCTTTTTTAAATTTAGTTTTTTATCTATTTTTTAATTTTTTCCCTTTTTGTTATTGTTCTTGTTCTTTCTTCTGATTTTCATTTCTTCTACTACTTATTTTAGTTTTCAGTTCTTTTTTTTGTTTCCTTTAGTTTTCATTTCTTCATATTCTTTCTTTTCTTAATAATTGTTTTTTTAATATTTTTGTTCTTTTATGTTTTGACTTTTGTTATTCTTTAGCTTATTTTTTTTTATAGTTCTTATCTTATTTTATTTATTTTTGTTCTGTTTTTTTCTTTTCAAAAGTTTATTCTTTTTCTTTTTCTTCTTCTTCTTCTTCTTCTTTTTGTTCTGACTTCTCATGCTATTATTTTGGTTTGTTATTGTTCTTCATTTATTTTTCTTTTTAATGTTTTGGTTTATTCTTATTTTTTTTTGTTTCTTCTTCCATTTTCTTCTTTTAGTTCCTCTAACCTTCTTCTTCTTCTTCTTCTTGAGTTCTTCGTTGTATATTTTACTTAATATTTCTTTATTAGTTAAATTTTATGGTTTAGTTCAAGCTTTTTATGTTCTAGTTTATATTCTTGTTCTTTCGGTCTGCATGTTTTTCTTCTTGATTTTTTAAATTTGTTATTTTTATATTTTTATCATTATAATTTTCATCTCTTCTTTTACTTCTAGGATTCTTTGTTTTAGTTTTTTTGATCTTCTTGTTTTTTTGTTTGATGTTTAATTCTTTTTCTTCTTTTTATCTTTATTTTAGCTTTTTTATTATTATTCTTCTTCTTCTTCGTCTTTGTTTTGTTTCTTTTGATTTTTTTCTTAATATTTGTTTTAGTTCTTTTAATCATCTTTTTCTAAATTCAATTTTTTTTCGCTTTTAATTTTTTAGTTCTTTTTCTCCTCTTAATATTGAATTTGTTTTAGTTCTTTTAATCTTCTTGTTTTTCTTCTTTTCGTTTTCTTTTCTTCTTCTTTTTTAAATTTAGTTTTTTTCATCTTTTAATTTTTTTTTCTTATTGTTCTTGTTCTTTCTTCTGATTTTCATTTCTTCTGCTACTTCTTTCAGTTTTCAGTTTTTTTTCTTATTTCCCTTAGTTTTCATTTCTTCTTATTGTTCATTTTCTTAATCATTGTTTTGTTTTTTTAATCTTTTTGTTCTTTTATGTTTTGACTCTCGTTATTCTTCATCTTAATTTTTGTTGTAGCTCTTATCTTCTTTTATTTCTTTTTGTTCTATTTCTTTTCTTTTTGAAAGTTTATTCCTTTTTTTTTTCTTCTTCTTTTTGTTTTGATATCTCCTTCTATTATTTCGGTTTGTTATTGTTTTTCATTTATTTTTCATTTTCATGTTTTAATTTGTTCTACTTTTTTATTTGTTTCTTCTTCTATTTTCTTGTTTTAGTTCCTCTAACCTTCTTCTTCTTCTTCTTCTTCTTCTTCTTCTTCTTCTTCTTCTTCTTCTTTAGTTCTTCGTTTTATGTTTTACTTAATATTTCTTTCGTAGTTAAATTTTATGGTTTACTTCGAGCTTTTTATGTTTTAGTTTGTATTCTTGTTCTTCTAGTCTGCGTGTTCTTCTTCTTGATTTTGTAAATTTGTTATTATTATCTGTTTGTCATTATAATTTTCATCTCTTGTTTTAGCCTTTTGTTGTTCTTTTTTTTTTCTAAGATTCTCTGTTTTAGTTTTTTTAATCTTCTTGTTTTTTTTGTCTGGTGTTTAGTACTTCTTCTTCTTTTTCTCTTTATTTTAGCTCTTTTATTATTCTTCTTCTTCTTTTTGGTTTTTGTTTTGTTTCTTTTGTTCTTTTTTCTTAATATTTGTTTTAGTTCTTTCAATCATCTTTTTCTAAATTCAGTTCTTTTTTCTCCTTTACTTTTTCAATTCTTTTTCTCCTCTTAACATTAAATTTGTTTTATTTCTTTTAATCTTCTTGTTTTTCTTCTCTTAATTTTCTTTTCTTCTTTTTTTCTAAATTTAGTTTTTTTCTTTTTCTTATTGTTCTTGTTCTTTCCTCTGATTTTCGTTTCTTCTACTACTTCTTTTAGTTTTTAGTTCTTTTTTTTCTTGTTTCCTTTAGTTTTCATTTCTTCTTATTCTTCCTTTTCTTAATCATTTTTTGGTTTTTTCTAATCTTTTTGTTATTTTATGTTTTGTTTCTTGTTATTCTTCATCTTAATCTTTGTTGTAGTTCTTATCCTTTTTTTATTTGTTTTTGTTCTTATTTTTCTTCTATTTGTTTTCTTTCTAAAAGTTTATTCTTCTTATTCTTGTTCTTCTTGTTCTTGTTCTTTTTATTCTGACTTCTCCTTCTATTGTTTTTGTTTGTTATTGTTTTTCATATATTTTTCATCTTAATGTTTTAGCTTATTCTTCTTTTTTTTATTTGTTTCTTCTTCTATTTCCTTGTTTTAGTTCCTCTATCCTTCTTCTTCTTCTTCTTCTTCTTTAGTTGTTCGTTGTATGCTTTACATAATATTTCTTTAGTAGTTAAATTTTATGGCTTATTTCAAGCTTTTTATGTTTTAGTTTGTATTCTTGTTCTTTTCGTGTGCATGTTCTTCTTCTTAATTTTTTAAATGTGTTATTATTATATTTTTATCATTATAATTTTCAGCTCTTATTTTAATCTTTTGTTGTTCTTTTTTTTCTTCTAAGATTCTTTGTTTCAATTTTTTTTAATCTTCTTGTTCTTTTTTGTTTGATGTTTAGTTCTTCTTCTTCTTTTTATCTTTATTTTACCTCTTTTTTTCTTCTTCTTCTTCTTCTTCTTGGTTTTTGTTTTGTTTCTTTTGATCTTTTTTCTTCTTCTTGACCACCATTAGTTTGGCCACCAGCAATTGGGCCACCTACACTTTACTCTCCTTCAGTTTAGCCACCTATATTTTGGTTACATTCAATTCCGCTTCGTACAATTTGGTTGCCTGCACCTCAGCTCAATTCAACCTCCCGTAGTTAGCCACCTGCACTTCACCCTCTTGTAGTTCGGCCTCCTGCAGTTCGGCCACTAGTAATTCGGCTACCTCTACTTTGGTCACCAACAGTTTGGCCACTTGCACTTTGTTCACACTTAGTTTAGCCACATGTAGTTAGGCCTCTCATATTTCAGCTACCTGCACTTTGCCCTCCCATAGTTCAGCCACTTACACTTTGTCCTTTTACAATTCGGCCACCTTTAGTTTGGCCTCTTGTAGTTCAGTCACATGCACTTCACCTTACTGTAGTTTGGCCACCGGCAGTTCGGACACGTTTAGTTCAACCACATGCAGTTTGGCCTCCTACAATTTAGCCACTTGTAATTCGGCCACCTATACTTCGGTCATGCTCAACTTGGTCATATGCAGTTAGGCTTCCCGCAATTCAACTGCCTGCATTTCGCCCTCCTGTAGTTTGGCCACTTACACCTCGGCCACCTTCAATTCAACCACCTACACTTCGGTCACTAGTAGTTTGATCACATGCAGTTCGGTCTCCTATAGTTTGGCCACCTGTACTTCACTCTCTTGTAGTTCAGCCATCTGCACCTCAGCACCCCTTAAGTTTGGCCTCCTTCTATTCGACCACCTGCAATGCAGCCATTTTCAATTCAGCCACCTACACTTCGGCCACCTTCAGGTTGGCCTCCTATAGTTTGGTGTTGAGGACAAGTAATGTGATCCTAGGCATAGTCTCGCAAAATGACTTTCAGGACAAGTGACATAATTCTAAATACGATCTTTTGCAGATTGAACTCCAAGATAAGTGACACCTCCTTGGTATGACCTCTGTAGTATGATCTTCATAACAAATGATGTCATCTTTGGTTTGGCTTCTTGCATGCCACTGTCCTATAGCTTAAACTATCATGACTCGGTGCCCTATTGAAGGCCCGATTAAAAGTTATAGACCTGACTTGGGGGTAAAAATAACTTGATGAAAGCCGACTCAAACTATCGACTTGGTTCAAGAAAAATATGAAGTTAACTCCAATTACTGAGCTACAAGGATTTAATGTCTGGAGTTAGGGATATCTGATTATGCAGTGAATCTTCGAATCAATTTAATGAAGGTCCAATAAGGTGGTCTGAAATCAAATTCAGAAAGAATCCCTCATAAATAGGTAATTATATGCTAGAGAGATAATCATACTAAATCTCTTGAAAATCAGAGATATTATTCCTTATAAGTATGATTCATTAAGTTATAAATAGGGGGATATCTCTATCTTTTTTATAGGGCTCTGAGCCTCTAAATTTTATAATTATTATTCTTTCAAAGAGTGATACTGACTTAAGCATTGGAGGGGCCACCAGACTTACAGGTCTCATGATATGAATTGGCCTAATGGATTTGACCTCAAAGAGTCTTCTGATTTGAAACTAAAGGCGAGTTTGACTCCATTAACAAATGACATTTTGGACAGTATATAAATTCGAAACATGCTCATGAGCAAATGTGACACTTCCGACCTAGTACAATATTGTTCCTAGGCACCTACGACCTACTAGACCCAAGACTTTTTTTCCCCGGTTCTCCGAGAAATGACCTCATTATTGAGTATGTGACAGTCATCATATTTAGTCTAGTTTTAACTCTTATATTTTGTTGATGTGAGAGTAAAGAACATATTCCAGTCACACCAGACCTCGGTCCCACACAGCCCACTGACCTATAGTTAGAGTCATGGGTCTCACAATATCTCCCCTTAGGGACTTAGCGTATTCATTGAGCTAGCCTACGTTCAAGAGATGGCGTGGAGCGGCTTTAATACCACTATGGGACACCCCCCGACCCAGTACAATATTATCCTTGGATGCCTATGACTCACCGGCTCATTGGGCCACCGAATCCAAAGATTTTATTTTCTCGACTCCTTGGAAAAAGACCTCGTTATTGGATTTACAGCAGTCATAATATTTAACTCAATCTCAACTCTCACATTTTATCGATGTAGGACTAAAGATCACACTCTAATTATATCGAGCGTCGGCCCCACATAGCTCATTGGTCTATAGTCAAAGTCATGGGCCTTACACAAGATCTCATACCTAATATGTGGGGAGCAGGATCTTCGATTCTGGAAGCTCGTGGGTGCTGAGTAGGATCACTGATGCTCGAAGTCCGCAGGTAGGGAACTTGCACATGGGGTAGAGATCTCCGACGCTGGAAGCTGGCAAGAGGTGAAGATAATCTCTGGTTCTGCAAGCGATGGTCTTGCACACACACAAGCGAACAGGCACGAGGCAGCGACAATGGTGGTCCGCAATCAGCGAACAAATTTTCATGAGAAAAAGGGCGAGTAAGAACAAGGTATGTGAGGTAGAACAAGGTATGGGAGGTAGGATTTGTGATCCTTATTGTAATACCCCTATCGTGTCCGACTAAACCACAACACAAGTGGACAACATACATATAAAAGATTTACAGAATATATAAAATTAAGATTTATTACATCGATACAAATATAGTCCAAATAACATAACGAAAAGTGATCTAACTAGAAATACTCAAAGTGTAGTCGCGCACGTACTCACTGCTACTATAGCCACTTGTAAATAAAAAATAAAGCAGCTCCAAGTGTAAATAAAGCAGCTCCAAGTGTAGTCGCGCACGTACTCACTGCTACTATAGCCACTTGTAAATAAAAAATAAAGCAGCTCCAAGTGTAAATAAAGCAGCTCCAAGTGTAGTTGCGCACGTACTCACTGCTACTATAGCCACTTGTGCCTAGCTGCTACTCTCCTGTGGATGGGAACAATCATAGAGTGAGCCAAGGATACTTAGTAAGGAGTTACCTCCTCCAAACAGTAGGAGAGATCAATATTTAGGAGGCAATAATAAAATTAACAATAGTAGCATCAAAAATAATACGACGACAATGATGATTAGATAAACCAACATCCACAATATGGAATGAATAAACAAAGATATCACATCCACGATAGCCAATGGTTAGGGACAGTGATTATGGACTCTCCTACAAATATTACGGAGATGGTCGCACCCCCCACCAAGCAGAGTTGAACCAATCTATACATAAATCAGTATATGGGTGTGGCTGGACCCCCTACCAAGCAGAGTCATACCACGCTGCACTCCCAACTGCTGATGGAGTGGTGATCCCGTCTAGTCACACAACGGATCACATCCCCTACAACTCAGGAGACTGACTACTGTCATGTCTGATAGTCTTACTAATCCCGTACCGAAGTAGGGAATCACTGACTGGTACCAGTCAAATAGAGTTCCACTGTATACGTCCCTCAAGATACCGAAGGCTTGGCCACAATAAATATCGAGTCAAGATTACCAAGCGATAGAAAGGAGTCGACTCGATCACAAATCAGACTATTCAGTTAGAAGACATCATCAAAAGAAGGATTTGAGACCACCAATAGAATCAGCATGAAAAATCGAGTCCAACAACTCCTAGACCATCAAAATCGGATCTCAAATGAGAAGGTTGTGACTGTTCAAATGTATATATGCAATTTAGCCCCTATATCATTCCAAATTACAACTCTGTCATCAAGATAAACAATTTTCATCAATTTTACATTATGAACCTCAAAATTATCAGATATATTATCAACAACCATTGATCCAGCAATTTATCACACAAGTCCTTAATAATTTCAAATTTAATCCTTACAGTATATTTTTCACAAAAGTACTCAATACAATTTGATTAATAAATTAGTCCTTTGAGTTTCTAAATCATAACCGATCTAGTCGATTTCCAAACAAATTATAATTTGAATCCATCTTACAAATTCATCCTTAATGAGATTCAAGTATCCAAATCAAATTTCAATACAATCATAAATCAATTATCCCAAACCCAAATCAATTTATCAATCAATTTAATCAATCTTACTAAATTCCTCCAATTTAATCTTCAATCAATTTCAATTCCAATTCATAATAATCAGACTCATTTCAATGAACCAAATCATAAATTCTGATTACTTAACTTGATCTAAACCATTTACCTTATCATTAGTTCAATTAACACCAAGCCTGACTCAAACCAATTCCAAACCAGAATCTAAACCAAAACCAATTCTGAACCAAACCTAAATCGAAATCGACTTTAAACTAAACCTAAACCTAAACCAACATTAAACTAAACCAAAACTGAAACCAACTTTAAACTAAACCTAACCCAAACCCAACTTTAAATTAAACCAAAACTAAAACCTATTTCCTTCTTCCTCCTCAAAACCCTAAACCTAATTTGCTACCACTGCCGCTGCCAGGCCGCCACGCAGCCAGGCCACCAGGCTGCCACCTCCGCTGATCTAAAGTTTAGAATGAAAAATGAATTTAAGGTGAAATATTTAGGTGCTATAAAACAGATTCTCAGTATGGAGATTGATCAAAATCAAAAGCATGGTAAGTTATGGCTCAAACAAAGCATCTCAAAAAGATTATTTCTCATTTTCGTATGCAAAATTCAAAATCTGTTAGTATTCCTTTGGCATTCCACTTTATGTTTTCAGCTCAACTATGTCCTTTTACAAATGAGGAATATGCATACATGGAGAACATCACATTCTCAAATATTGTTGGAAGTCTAATGTATGCTATGGTATGCACAAGACCTGAAATTATACAAGTAGTCAGTGCTGTTAGTCATTACATGACAAATGTAGGAAAAAAGCATTAGCAAGCTGTGAAGTGGTTATTAAGATATATCAAAGGTACTCTTATTATTGACTTATGTTTCAATAGGAACACAGTTCAAGAGGCGAAAATTATTAGCTACGTCGATTCAAGTTATGTTAGAGACCTTGATTGACGACGAGCACTCAATGGTTATCATTTCACTCTTTTGTGGTGAACCTATTAGTTGGAGATATACCTTACAGTCAACTGTAGTATTAGCTACAATCGAGTCTGAGTATATGGCAGCTACAAAAGTAGTCAAAGAAGCTCTATGGCTAAAAGGATTGCAAAGTGAAGTTGATTTTTCTCAATATGTTCTTCCTATTTTTTGCGATAGTCAGAATGCCATACACCTTATGAAGAACCAAATATACCATGTCAGATCAGAGCACATAGATGTCTAATTTTACTTTATTTGGGACATTATTGAAGATGACGAGATTTCTTTACAAAAGATTCATACTTCAAGAAATCTTACAGATATGTTGACTAAGGTGATTCCGATTGAAAAGTTCAAGCTCTATTTGGACTTGATTAATATTCAAAGCCTTGATCTTGCCCTATGAGGCAAGGCGAATGCATTTGTTGAAGATTCAAATTTAAAGAAGAAGAGAATTCAAACCAAGGTGGAGATTGTTGACTTAGTTGTGTCTCGAATCTAGATTTTCTGTAGAGTCCTAATTAAATTAAAATTTATATTTGAAAGTAATTTGGTAGGTCTAATCTTTCTTTTAATTGATCTTCTACTAGAAGACTTGGATTATTAGAAGTTTTATTTGAGTCAGTCTTGTACTTTGACTTAAACTCAGTTAGTCCATATCTATAAATACCTTATTCATGTAAGAGTTTTTATAGAGTGAAATAGAGAGACATAGATCAAGACTCTTAAAACGTCTTGTGACGATTAGATTACATAGTCTCTTATGAGAGTTGGTGATATTAGAGTTTCTTCTCCATTATTATAATCTCTTCTTTCTTCCTCATCAATACAATATTCTCTGGGTCACCTTTATTAGTGGAGTAGGTTGTAAACCAAACCACATAAATCTCTTGTGTGTTATTTTTCTAAATTTAGTTCTTTTTTCACTTTTAATTTTTCAGTTCTTTTTCTTCTCTTAGTATTAAATTTGTTTTACTTCTTTTAATCTTCTTGTTTTTCTTCTTTTCATTTTCTTTTCTTCTTCTTTTCTAAATTTTTTTTTCATCTTTTAATTTTTTTTTCTTTTTCTTATTGTTCTTGTTCTTTCTTCTGATTTTCATTTCTTCTACTACTTCTTTTAGTTTTCAGTTTCTTTTTTTCTTGTCTCCTTTAGTTTTTATTTCTTCTTATTCTTTTTTTCTTAATCATTATTTTGTTTTTTTAATCTTTTTGTTCTTTTATGTTTTGGTTCTTGTTATTCTTCATCTTAATTTTTGTTGTAGTTCTTATTTTCTTTTATTTCTTTTTGTTCTTATTTTTCTTCTATCTGTTTTCTTTTTGAAAGTTTATTCTTTTTCTTTTTCTTCTTCTTCTTCTTCTTCTTCTTCTTCTTCTTCTTCTTCTTCTTCTTTTTGTTCTGACTTCTCATTCTATTGTTTTGGTTTGTTATTGTTCTTCATTTATTTTTCATTTTAATGTTTTGCTTTATTTTTATTTTTTTATTTGTTTCTTCTTCTATGTTCTTATTTTAGTTCATCTAACTTTCTTCTTCTTCTTCTTCTATAAGTCTTCGTCATATGTTTTACTTAATATCTCTTTAGTAGTTAAATTTTATGGTTTAGTTCAAGTTTTTTATGTTTTAGTTTGTATTCTTGTTCTTTTGGTCTGCATGTTCTTATTATTATATTTTTATCATTATAATTTTCATATCTTGTTTTAACCTTTTTTTGTTCTTCTTTTTCTTCTAAGTTGTTTTATTTTTTTAATCTTCTTGTTTTTTTTTTGTTTGATATTTAGTTCTTCTTCTTCTTTTTATCTTTATTTTAGCTCTTTTATTATTATTCATCTTCTTCTTGGTTTTTGTTTTGTTTCTTTTCATCTTTTTTCTTAATATTTGTTTTAGTTCTTTTAATCATATTTTTCTAAATTCAGTTTTTTTTCGCTTTAAATTTTTCAGTTCTTTTTCCCCTCTTAATATTAAATTTGTTTTACTTCTTTTAATCTTCTTGTTTTTCTTCTTTTCTTTTTCTTTTCTTCTTCTTTTCGTAATTTATTTTTTTCATCTTTTAATTTTTTTTGTTTTCTTATTGTTCTTGTTCTTTCTTCTGATTTTCATTTCTTCTACTACTTCTTTTACTTTTCAGTTCCTTTTTTTCTTGTTTCCTTTAGTTTTCATTTCTTCTTATTCTTCCTTTTCTTAATCATTGTTTTGTTTTCTTAATCTTTTTGTTCTTTTATGTTTTGGCTCTTGTTATTCTTCATCTTAATTTTTGTTATAGTTCTTATCTTATTTTATTTCTTTTTGTTCTTATTTTTGTTCTATTTTTTTTATTTTTGAAAGTTTATTGTTTTTCATCATCTTCTACTTCTTCTTCTTCTTCTTCTTCTTTTTGTTCTAGTTTCTCATTCTATTATTTCAGTTTGTTATTGTTCTTCATTTATTTTCCATTTTAATGTTTTAGTTTATTCTACTTTTTTATTTGTTTCTTCTTCTATTTTTCTTGTTTTCATCCCTCTAACCTTCTTCTTCTTCTTCTTTTTCTTCTTCTTCTTTAGTTCTTAGTTGTATGTTTTAGTTAATATTTCTTTAGTAGTTAAATTTTAGGGTGTAGTTTAAGTTTTTTATGTTTTAGTTTGTATTCTTGTCCTTTTGGTCTGCATGTTCTTCTTCTTGATTTTTTAAATTTTTTATTATTATATTTTTATCATTATACTTTTCCTCTCTTGTTTTAACCTTTTGTTGTTCTTCTTTTTCTTCTAAGATTCTTTGTTTTGGTTTTTTTAATCTTCTTGTTTTTTTGTCGTTTGATGTTTAGTTCTTCTTCTTCTTGTTATCTTTATTTTAGCTCTTTTATTATTATTATTAGTATTCTTCTTCTTCTTCTTCTTCTTCTTCTTCTTGGTTTTTGTTTTGTTTCTTTTGATCTTTTTTCTTAATATTTGTTTTAGTTCTTTTAATCATCTTTTTCTAAATTCAGTTCTTTTTTCGCTTTTAATTTTTCAGTTCTTTTTCTCCTCTTAATATTAAGTTTGTTTTAGTTCTTTCAATCTTCTTGTTTTTCTTCTTTTCGTTTTCTTTTCTTCTACTTCTTTAAATTTAGTTTTCTTTCATCTTTCAATTTTTTTCTTTTTCTCATTGTTCTTGTTCTTTCTTCTGATTTTCATTTCTTCTACTACTTTTAGTTTTCAGTTCTCCTTTTTCTTATTTCCTTTAGTTTTCATTTCTTCTTATTCTTCCTTTTCTTAATCATTGTTTTATTTTTTTTAATCTTTTTGTTCTTTGATGTTTTGGTTCTTATTCGTCATCTTAATTTTTGTTGTAGTTCTTATCTTCTTTTATTTCTTTTTGTTCTTATCTTTCTTCTATTTGTTTCCTTTTTGAAACTTTATTCTTCTTCTTCTTCTTCTTGTAGTTTTGACTTCTTATTCTATTGTTTCGGTTTGTTATTGTTCTTCATTTATTTTTCATTTTAATGTTTTAGTTTATTCTTTTTTTTATTTGTTTCTTCTTCTATTTTCTTGTTTTAGTTTCTCTAACCTTCTTCTTCTTCTTCTTCTTTAGTTATTTATCATATGTTTTATGTAATATTTCTTTAGTCATTAAATTTTATGTTTTAGTTCAAGCTTTTTATGTTTTAGTCTGTATTCTGGCTCTTCTGGTTTGCATCTTCTTCTTCTTGAATTTCTAAATTTTTTATTATTATATTTTTATCATTATAATTTTCATCTCTTGTTTTAACCTTTTGTTGTTCTTCTTTTTCTTCTAAGATTCTTTGTTCTAGTTTTTTTAATCTTCTTGTTTTCTTTGTTTTATGTTTAGTTCTTCTTCTTTTTTTAATCTTTATTTTAGCTCTTTTATTCTTCTTCATCTTCTTCTTCATGGTTTTTGTTTTGTTTCTTTTGATCTTTTTTGTTAATATTTGTTTTGCTTCTTTTAATCATCCCTTTTCTAAATTCAATTCTTTTTTCGTTTTTAATTTTTCAGTTCTTTTTCTCCTCTTAATATTAAAATTATTTTATTTCTTTTAATCTTCTTGTTTTTCTTATTTTCGTTTTCTTTTCTTCTTCTTTTTAAATTTAGTTTTTTTTCATCTTTTAATTTTTTTTCCTTTTTCCTATTGTTCTTGTTCTTTCCTCTGATTTTCATTTCTTCGACTACCTCTTTTATTTTTTTAGTTCTTTTTTTCTTGTTTCCTTTAGTTTTCATTTCTTCTTATTCTTCCTTCTCGTAATCATTGTTTTGTTTTTTTTAATCTTTTTGTTCTTTTATGTTTTGGTTCTTGTTATTCTTCATCTTAATCTTTGTTTTAGTTCTTATCTTCTTTTATTTCTTTTTGTTCTTATTTTTGTTCTATTTGTTTTCTTTTTGAAAGTTTATTCTTTTTCTTCTTCTTCTTCTTCTTCCTCTTGTTCTAACTTCTCATTCTATTGTTTCGGTTTGTTATTGTTCTTCATTAACAAATTAAAGGCGAGTTCGACTCCATTAACAAATGACATTTTGGACAGTATATAAATCCAAAACATGCTCATGAGCAAAATGTGACGCTCCCGACCTAGCACAATATTCTTCCTAGGCACCTACGACCTACCAGACCCAAGACTTTTTTTCCCGGCTCTCTGAGAAAAGACCTCATTATTGAGTATATGACAGTCATCATATTTAGTCTAGTCTCAACTCTTATATTTTGTCGATGTGAGACTAAAGATCATATTCTAATCACACCAGACCTCGGTCCCGCAGAGCCCATTGGCCTATAGTTAGAGTCATGGATCTCACAATATCTCCCCTTAGGGACTTAGCGTATTCATTGAGCTAGCCTACGTTCAAGAGATGGCATGGAGCGGCTTTAATACCACTATGTGACACCCCCCGACCCAGTATGATATTATCCTTGGATGCCTATGACTCACCGGTTCACTAGCCCACCGAATCCAAAGATTTCATTTCTCGACTTCTTAGAAAAAGACCTCGTTATTGGATTCACAATAGTCATCATATTTAACTTAGTCTCAACCCTTAGATTTTATCAATGTAGGACTAAAAATCACACTCTAATTATATCGAGTGTTGGCCCCACATAGCTCATTGGTCTATAGTCAAAGTCATGAGCCTTACACAATATCTCATACCTAATCTGTGGGGAGCCGGATCTTCGATTCTTGAAGCCCATGGGTCCAGTAGGATCACTAATGCTAGAAGTCCGCGAGCAAGGAACTTGCACATGGGCAGAGATCTCCGATGCTAGAAGCTGGTAGGCGGTGAAGACAATCTCTAGTTCTACGAGCGAGGGTCTTGCACACGCGCTAGCGAACAGGCATGAGGCAGCGGCATTGGCGGTCGGTAGTCAGCGAACAAATGTTCATGAGAAAATGTGTGAGTAAGAATAGGGTATGTGAGGTAGAACAAGGTATGCGAGGTAGGATTTGTGATCCTTATGCTCGAGTGTCAGGTATTATAGAACCATTCACAGCGCTAATTCGCTAGCACCCCGAATTGTAGAACCATTCTCATCGCTAACTAGCTAGCGCAGCGAATTATAGAACCTAACACCGGGAATGATTAAATCATTAGTGGCTCTAACTAGATAGTGTCACTAATGATTCAATCGTTAGTGGCTCTATCTTGTTAATGCCTCGAATGATTCAATTTTTCATGACGCTAATTAGCTAGCATCGTTAATAGTCAAATATTAGCGGCGCTAACTCTCTAGCTCAACTAATGGTTAAACTTTAGCGGCACTAGAGAATTAGCGACGATAATGATGTGATCATTAGTGGTGTTAACTATTTAGCATTGTGAATGTGCCGATAACACGGATACATCATTAGCGTCCATTAATTACTAAAATTATGTTTAAATCTTATAGGCTCGGTTTAGTTCAGGATCAGGATTAAGTCAAGATCAAGACTAACAAACCACTTTTATAAATGAATATTTTTATCAAAATTAACCCTACAATAATTTAAAGTTTGATAAGCTAATTAATTTTTTATAATAATTTAATTTAATAAAAATATAAAATAAATAATATTAATTTTACAAAGAAAAAATAATTTAAAATTTTTTAATCCTGATCTTGATATGAACCAAACGAGTATGTAGTGCCTAATGCATTATTTTTAATTTTCTATGAATGCCACTAGCATATATAATAAGTACGTAAATATGTAAAAATGCGTGTGTGACATTTGAGCATCCCATTGTATGTTACTCGCTGTACCAGCATTGACATTAATACCACCAAAGTTCTAAAGTTTAGGGTTTAACATGATCAATAATCTGAACCACAAAATAGAATATCATAATGTAGCCAACAAAAAAAAAAATGCAATTTGAGAGGAAAAACTATTTCGACATCTCTGTTTTAGTAACTTGGACTGAGCAAGAAAATATCTGAAGATGAGAATGACATGTATTAACACATCCAGGAGAAGAAAAGAGCCCATCTAGTTTTGCCAAATGAGACGATTTGGTCATATCCAAACCTAGCCATTTCTTTGACTTTGCCAGAAGCAAATAAATCTCTAGAGAAGTTTCTCTGGTCCAAACTATTGATCACAATCAAGGTTTTACCCCTTTGATATTATCAACATTCTGGTACTTTAGGGACCAGTAGTGAACATTAATTCCTATCGACTTAGTTGCATCTCGAATCTAGATTTTCTGTAGAGTCCTAATTAAATTAGAATTTATATTATGAAGTAATTTAGTGGGTCTAATTCATCTCTAAATTTATGTTCTACTAGAAGACTTGGATTAGTAGAATACTTATTTAAGTTAGTCTTCTACTTTAACTCAAACTCAGTTAGGCCACATCTATAAATACCCTATTCATCTAAGGGTTTCTATAGAGTTGAAATAGAGAGACATATATCAAGACTCTCAAAATATTTTGTGATGGCTAGACTACTTAATCTCTTATGAGAGTTGGTAATATTAGAGTTTCGCCTCCATTATTCTAATCTCTTCTTTCTTCCTCATCAATATAATATTCTCTAGATCACCTTCATTAGTGGAGTAGGTCATAGACCAAACCACATAAATATCTTATATGCTATTTTTCTTCTTTTTTGTTCGTCTTCTACATCGTGAATTATGGTAGATATTGATATTTAGCACAACAAACTGGTATCAGAGCTTGGTTCAATATGTCTACTACAAAGTTTAATATAGAGAAATTCAATGAAAGTCAAGGATTTCCTATTTAAAAGTTCGTACAATTCTTACTCAACAAAGGTTGAGAAATACATCAAAGGATGTCAAACCTGAAGATGTCATCGAAAGTGTCTGAAAAAATCAGAAGGCTAGTGCACATAGCACAACCATCCTCAGTCTCACCGATTAGGCACTCTACTCTATCCAGTTCTTGATGAAACATCACCTTCAAAGATATAAAAAAAGTTAAAGAAATAATATATGAGTAAGTCTATTTCAAATTAAGTTTTCTTAAAGTAGAAATTTTTCAATTTTCGAATGAGAGAAGGTATGAATATAATCAATAATCTTAATATTTTAATAAACTAGTCTCTCAATTATTAAACATTAATATTAAAATTGAAGATGAAGACAAGATAATTATTTTATTATCGTCTCTACTTCCCTTTCTTGCGAATATGAAGATTACTCTCATGTATGGTAAGAATTTAAAATTTGATAATATTTCTTCTTTCTTTCTATCTAATGAAATGTGTCACACTCAAAAGCATTGATTGTCAGAGGTCGTACCAAAGAAAGACCAAAGACAGGTCATTTTAGATCCAAATCCAAAGAAAAAATTACATGTATTGTAAGAATATGGGACATGTAATTAAAGAGTGTTGAAAACTCAAAGCAAAGAAAGAGAAAAAATCTCAGTCTAAAGAGCAAGCTAAGGAACAAGTGTCAGTTGCTAAAGAGAGTTCTGATGATGATTATGAAAATATTCTCTCTATTAGTTCTAATTTTAATCGTTACCATGATACTTGAATTCTTGATTCTGGTTGTTCTTATCACATATGTCCCAATAAAGATTAGTTTAAAGACTAAAAGTCTTATGATAATGACTTAGTTTTGATGGGTAATAACAATCCATGCAAAATTATTAGAATTAGAACAATCAAAATTAAGATATTTGATAATATTATTAGAACTCTTACTGACGTTAGATATGTTCTCAATTTAAAAAAAAAATTTGATCTCTTTTGATTCTTTGAATTCTGTTGGTTATAAGTATTCTATTGAAAGTGGCATTCTTAAGGTTGCTAAAGGCTTATTGCTAAAGGCTAAGGGTCTAAAACGTGAAAATTTCTATGAGTTAGTAGGAAAAATCATTAAAGGTAGAGCAACAATTTCTTAGGTTTCTTCTAATATGACCTACTTATGGCATATGCGTCTTGGTTATATGAGTGACTAAGGTTTAACTGAGTTCAATAAAAAAAATTACTGAAAGGTTTTAATTCATGCAAATAAGATTTTTGCGAGCATTGTCTTTATAGTAAATAGTCTAAGGTAAAGTTTAGCACCAGTACTTATTGCACTAATTATATTTATTCAGATGTGTGGTATTTTTCTATTCCATCAAAATTTGGTGCTCATTATTTTTGTTAGTTTTACCGATGATTTTTTCAGAAAAGTGTGGATTTATTTTTTGCATCACAAAACTGAAGTATTTTCTGTTTTCAAACGGTGGAAAACTTTAATTGAGAAAAAGACTGGTCGAAAAATTAAATACTTCAAAAGTGATAATGGTGGAGAGTATAAATCAAAAAAGTTTCTCAAATTTTGTGAAGATGAAGGCATTGAACACTACTTTACCATCCCAGGAAAATCTCAACAAAATGATGTGGTTGAAAGGATGAATATAATTTTATTGGAGAAAACACGTAGTATACTCAGTATAGCTAATCTTGACAAGGATTTTTGGACAGAAGTAGTCAATACAACATATGTCATTGTGAATCGCTCCCCTCAGACAATCATTGATTACAAAACTCCTGAAGAGGTATGGACTTGTGAACCTGCAAATTATTCTTCTTTAAAGATTTTTGGTTGTCCTGCTTATGTGCATATCATCAAGGATAAGTTAGATGTACCTTCTAAAAAGTATATTTTCCTCAATTATGCCAAAGGTGTTAAGGGTTATTGTTTGTGGGATCCTCCTACTTCTAATATAATTATTCAGAGAGATATAGTGTTTGATGAAAATGTTATGTTAAAATCTCTCAAGAAAGATCCCAATGATATAATGCAAGCAGAGGTGGAGCATGTAGTTCTGTCAGAAAAAGATATTTAGGGTATGTCAAACTTTCAAAAAAATTCTAAGAATCAATTTCTGAGAAGACTCCACTTTGAAGATCTCAAAGAAACATAAAGTCATCCGAAAGGTATAATTTTAAAGATATGATAGTTTTTCTTTTAGTTACAGATAATGATGATCCTTCTTCCTATAAAGAAGTAGTGCAAGATAAGAAATTTTTTTAGTGGCAAGCTGCTATAAATGAAGAGATGAATTTCCTTCAAAAAAACTATACTTGGGACTTAGTGAAATTACCAGAAGATAAAAGAGCAATTGGTTGCAAGTGGGTATTTCGAAAGAAAGAGAATTCCTCTGAGGTAGATGGTGTTAAATTCAAAGTCCGTTTAGTCACAAAAGGAGGTGTTGACTTTAATGAAATTTTCTCTCCTATGGTTAAAAATATATCTATTCGTTTTCTACTTGCTTTACTTGCTTTTTATAATCTTGAGTTAGAACAGCTTGATGTTAAAAGCACATTTCTACATGGAGAATTAAAAAAGCAAATTTTTATACAACAGCCTGAAGGGTTCATCCAAGAAGGCAAGAAAAATTATGTCTGCAAGTTGAACAAATCATTTTATTGTTTGAAACAGTCTCCAAGGCAATAGTATAAAAGGTTTAATAGCTTTATGCTGGGACAAGATTTCATCCATTGCAAACATGATTATTGTGTTTATTTTAAAATATATGCCAATAACTTATTTACTATATTATTTTTTTTGTTGACGATATGTTTATCGCTATTCAAGACATATCTCTACTTAATGATCTAAAGTTTAGAATGAAAAATAAATTTAAGATGAAAGATTTAGGTGCTATAAGGAAGATTCTCAATATGGAGATTAATCAAAATCGAAAACATGGTAAGTTATGGTTCAAACAAAGCAAGTATCTCGAAAAGATTATTTCTCATATTCGTATACAAAATTTAAAATCCGTTAGTATTCCTTTGGCATTCCACTTTAAGTTTTCAGCTCAACTATGTCATTTTACAAATGAGGAATATGCATACATGGAGAACATCACATTCTCAAGTATTGTTGGAAGTCTAATGTATGCTATGGTATACACAAGACTTGAAATTATACAAGTAGTCAGTGCTGTTAGTCGTTACATGGCAAATACAAGAAAAAAGCATTAGCAAGCTGTAAAGTGGTTATTAAGATATATTAAAGGTACTCTTAATATTGACTTATATTTCAATAGGAATATAGTTCAAGAGGCTAAAATTATTAGCTACATCGATTCAGGTTATGTTAGAGACCTTGATTGACGATGAGCACTCACTAGTTATCTTTTCAGTCTTTTGTGGTGGACCTATTAGTTGGAGATATACCTTACAGTCAACTATAGTATTAGCTACAACAGAGTTTGAGTATATGACAATTACAGAAGTAGTCAAAGAAGCTCTATAGCTAAAGGGATTGCAAAGTGAAGTTGATTTTTCTCAATATGTTCTTCCTATTTTGTGCGACTGTCAGAATGTTATACACCTTACGAAGAACCAAATATACCATGTCAGATCAAAGCACATAGATGTCTAATTTTACATTATTTGGGACATTATTGAAGATGGCGAGATTTCTTTACAAAAGATTCATACTTCAAGAAATCCTACAGATATATTGATGAAGGTGATTTCGATTGAAAAGTTCAAGCTCTATTTGGACTTGATTAATGTTCAAAGCATTGATCTTGCCCTATGAGGCAAGGCAAACGCATTTGTTGAAGATTCAAATTCAAAGAAGAAGAGAATTCAAACCAAGGTGGAGATTGTTGACTTAGTTGAGTCTAGAATCCAGATTTTCTGCAAAGTCCTAATTAAATTAAAATTTATATTAGAAAGTAATTTGGTGGGTCTAATCTTTCTTTGAATTTATCTGCTACTAGAAGACTTGGATTAGTAGAAGTCTTATTTCAGTCAGTCTTCTACTTTGATTCAAACTCAGTTAGTCCATATCTATAAATACCTCGTTCATGTAAGAGTTTTTATAGAGTGAAATAGAGAGACATAGATCAAGAATCTCAAAACGTCTTGTGACGACTAGATTACTTAGTCTCTTGTGAGAGTTGGTGGTATTAGATTTTCTCCTCCATCATTATAATCTCTTCTTTCTTCCTCATCAATACAATATTCTCTGGGTCGCCTTTGCTACTAGAGTAGGTTGTAAACCAAACCACAAAAATCTCTTGTGTGCTATTTTTCTTCTCTTTTATTCTTCTTGTATATCGTGAATTGTGATGGACAACGATATTTAACGCAACAAATTTCAATTGAAATCAATTTTTGCATAATCACATAAGGTCCTTTTCACATAATATATTTGAATATATTTTGAAAAGATTTATCTCACACCCTTTCCCTTGGTGGATCTTATATGCCTCAACAAGGAGATTTCTAGAGGTACAACACATAGTAGATAACAATTCCATGTCATCAACGAGGGCAACCTAATTGGTCGAATAAATAAATTTACAAAAAGATAAAAAATAAAATCTCCAATCTTGAGTGAACAAGTGTACCATGGAAATCAAATCCTTGCATTATGGGAAGCATCAGATCCTCTCCACCATGTTCTTACATATCTCCAACTTCCAAACTACTCTGTTTTCTCTAAAAGTATTTCAAATAATAAGATAATTGTATAGGTGTTTTCTTGATGTATGACAATATATCATCAGTCGGCAATCAAGGGATTTAATTTGCAACCGAGCTTGACAAAAACTTAGGCTACTTTTTCGGCACATGAGATTTGAAAATTTTTCATTTTATTTGCTTAAATGTGAATGTCATGTTTTGAGAATGAATGTGAATTTGATCATTTATGGAGTGAATTCAAATGAATATGAATGAATGCAAATCTGATGTGAATGTAGATGAGAATGAGATAGAAAAGCAAAAGAGGGCACAAGAAGGGTAAGAAGAGGGCATGAGGGTATGAACACAAAAAAGACACAAAAAAGATACGAGAAGAACACGAAGAGAATACAATAATAAGGAGAAGGGAAGAACACGGGAAGAATACAAGTAGGGCATGAGTGTAGGGACATAGGGAGGGTACAAAAAAATACGAAGAAGGCACAAGGAAGACATGGAGAGTATAAGAGGAGAACATGAAGATAGAGATATGGGGAGAGCGCAAGGTAAACACAGAGAGAGTGTGAGGAGAGGAGGAGGGTAGGAATATGGAGATGGCAGAAAAAAGACAGAGATTGAGATAAATATAAATTCTTTTTATTTTGAAATTTTTTTGTTCATATTTATTTACTATGTATTGTCCTTTCACTTTCAAAGAGAACATGTTGATTCTTTAATAGCTTTCTTATGAACTTATATACAAATGTTAATGGTTTGATTTTTAATGCAGATGACTATGAACCCATTCAGGGTTTACTATTACGTGAAGAAGAAGATTGGAAAGGATGGATCTTGGGAAAGTTGTAGAGATGTGTGAATTATTCATTTTTTTAATATTTATTTCATTGGATTTATCATCAGATTGGGTAGTATCGTGCCAAATTGAAATTTTAGATTAGATTTTAATATATTTTGATATTTATTTTATTAGGTCTGCCATCGAATTTGATTGAATTGTGTCCAAGAGAAAGTTTGGATTGGATTGTCAATTTCTATTTCAATCAATAAGTCATTAGCGCCATTAGTGAATGGTTTTGCAAGTAAAAATTTTTGTACCTATTTTAGTGTCGTCTGCTATGCAATGACTTTTTTTTTGCGCTTCTCAAAGCGTTGACAGAAAAAAGCCAAATCCAAAAAATCCCTAACTTCAAAGCACTAGAGCCCCAATAATAATGATAAATAGCTGACGTTTGTTTTAGTGCAAACGAAAATCATACGTATGCCAAAGTTTTGGAATAGCATTTGACTTGTCGCATTTTTCGAAAAGTGCCAAAAGTTTTTTCATGACATTTATATTATAATACCCCAAAAATCAAAAGAAGTCGACACATATTAATATTGTAAAAAATACATAAAATTATCGAAAAAATTTTTACAATCGCTTATTAACGATAGATAAAATAATGATTGAAGCACTTTTGTAGTGCCACAAAATAGTGCCACCAAAAACCTTTTATGCTGTAGTGGCAAGAGCCGAGCTGGTGGTGTCCGGCCCTTCGACAATCGTACTAACCGTTGTGTCTGAGGAACTTAGCCGAATTTTCCTAATCCATTGTCGAGAAGCAGTTGATGCTGATGTATGAAGCCAGTCGATCGGTGGAGAGTTGTCTTTTTGGTGTTGTTCTTTCCCATAATTGTTTTGTTTTCAATTGCCATTAACAGTTAGTGCACTAAGTTGGTGCCACAGCAACATCGGTTTCTTGTATTTATTGTGTCCACTGTTAAACGGGAGACAGCGCGGTGCGCATGAGTTGCATGTGCAATTCTGATTGAGATTTTACATAGTATCCGCGGAAGCTCTTTCAATTGAGAAAGAATTGTGTGAAGTTGTGAAAGA
Organism: Trichopus zeylanicus subsp. travancoricus; assembly: GCA_005019695.1. Lineage (NCBI taxonomy): Eukaryota > Viridiplantae > Streptophyta > Magnoliopsida > Dioscoreales > Dioscoreaceae > Trichopus > Trichopus zeylanicus. The sequence goes on along the minus strand of RXID01016178.1, from coordinate 24,767 downwards.
GGAATTTTCATAGCCCAATGAATCGACGGCTCACTTCTGGATCTTGTTTGATTACTACTCTGGAGCGTCCAAGGATCTATATATACTCTCATTGATCGTTCCTGCACTGCTCAGTTTGAGCATCTAGGTTTGGCGGATCACTTGTATGCCTACTTCATCATCATCTTCTTCTTCATTATCATCATCATCTTCACCCTCGAGTTTGAGTCCTTTTGTTGAAAAGAAGGAAGCTGCGAGTGCCGGAGATGGAGAAGCTGCGATCAGCGCGTTTCTTTGACAAGGATTCTGAGCCAGGGTTTTCTGTGGAGACATACGATCTTAATGATTATGCTTCTTCAGGTAGCACATCAATGCAGAAGCAACGACCATGCATTATATCGCTTGAAGAGGAACTAAGTCATCTTGAGGCACTGCCTCAAGTCTTATTGGTAATCCTTTAAGAATTGTCATATATATTTGTCCTTATAGTCCGTGGCAGGCATGTCATAATTTGATTAATTAAAAGTAGATCTTGTATGTAATAACTTGGGTTTTAGGTGAAGATCTAGGCACCAACCCAAACTCTAGGTCCCCTTGCATGCGTAGAAGATGAGGAAGAGTTGTGAGAGTATTTTACAATTTATATAACTTTAGAAATGAGTTTTCTACGAGTTGCATGTAAATAGTGCAATTGAATATGTAATCCAGGACCACTATGTTTGACACATTGCTTTTGTTTTCTCGTGATCTGCATGCATGCAGGTTAGTGTATTGTGCAAGGTGAGACACAACGACGTGAAGCAGCTCCTTCAAGTGTCCAGGTCGGTGCGCGAAGCCGTGAGTTGAATGAATTCTTGTAGCTTCATTTTCGTTTCGCTTGCAAGTACATTCTAATTAAATCGATTGGGGTTCCGACACAGGCTTTGGTTGCTAAGGTGCTGCACTTCGATTTCAACACTCCACCAGTTTCTCCGATCCGCAAGAGCCGCATTCGGACTCCCAGTGCTCCAATTGTGTGTAGAGATGTTCATCGACGGAAGATTTTCCCTTGGTTCCATTGTTTGCAACAGGCGAATGTTCTTTTGTAAAGGAAGGTTTTAAATTTCCGTCTAAACCGAAGCTATCTTAATCTAAAATTAATAATGTATAATATTTAATTTTATACATTATTTTTACTTCACAAGTAAAAGTTAGAGCAGTGGTTAAAGTTAATGACTTGGATCCTGAATTTGAACTTTCACTTTTATATTTTATATTTAATATTTTAAATAATTTTAAATTCAAAAATTTTTATTACTTAATATTTTTTAAAAATATGTGTATATTAAATTTTTTTCATATTTTAATTTTTTTAAATATTTTAAAACTAAAGTCACAATATACTAAAAATTTAAAAAATAATTTGGGTAAAACTGAAACAGGATTGGTCTCAATTGAACTTATCGATTTTGGCGAGTATTGAAATTGATTTCGGAACTTAAACTTAAAATCTTTTTCTAAAGCTTATTTATTTCGTACTACATTGTAAAAAAATTATATAAATTTTAAACAGTCAATTATATATAACTCTTTAAGTGCCTGTTTGGTTTGGGGTCAGGGACCGAGTCAGCATTTTTTAGAATTTTTTTTTTATCTTGTGAAATTAATATTTATTATTTTATATTATTATTAAATTAAATTATTATAAAAAATTAAATAGTTTTTTGAGTTTTAAATTATTGATGTCTTAATTTTAATAAAAAGATATTAATTTACAAAAGTGGTTCATTAGTCTTGACCTTGACCTTGACCATCTTTAAAATTTTATCAAATTGCATATTTCTATTCCAAACTTAAACGTTACATAAAACTTCTTAAAATCTTCTTAAATTACATACTTTTCTTAAAATTTAAAAATTACTTCTTTTTTTTTAGATTATTGGAATGTATTATAAAAATCTCATAGGGTGTAAATTTATCATTAGAATAAAAATATTTAGAAAATATACATAATTTGATGTCATTTAAGCTGAAATGTAAATACAAAAATACTTAAACTAGTTAAACTTGGTATAATGAAAAAATACAAGTGAATATATGTTGTAAATCTAGTTCACATCGAATATCAAATTTGATTTAAATTGAGTCCTAGTTATAATTCAAAATAGACCAAAATGAGTTTAAACCAAGTAATAAGTAAAATTATTATTTTACATATCCACTTAAAAATTTAACTTGAGATATATTGAAATGGGTTTAGATTATGTTAGAGGTAAAAGTATTTATTTTAGATTTTGAGTTAAAATTTAATTTAAAATAATTTTTTTAACTGGATGAGAGAATTTTTTACAATAATAGCCAAGCCACCAAATACTTTTCTAATCATGTTAGGAATATCTTTATATTTTCACTTCAATCTAAATAAAATAAAATAAAATTTATTTTTGAATATTTTTTATTTTAATGATAAATTTATACTTAAAAGAGATTTTCATAATTTATGCAGTAACAAAAAAACATATAAATTTTAAATTTGAAAAAAAATATGTAATTTGGTACGTTTTAAAAAATTATATATAATTTTTTGAATTTTAATGAAAAAATATTTTATAATTTTATAATGAGTTACATATAAATTTTTAAATTTAAAATAAAAATATAAAATTTTAATTTTAAGGAGTAGGCATAATTGATCTATTTAAAAAAACTATTTAGTTTTTTATTTTGAACGTTTGGACAGTATGAGTGCGTTTGGTTCGGGATCAGTATCAAAATCATCCTATTCTAAACAGTCTACCATCCAAATATCGAAAAGATACCTAGACTATTTTTTTATTACTTAAAAATATAAATTACCATACTATCCTTAAATTTATTCATTCAAAATTTAATAAATAATATATCAAAGGATATAAAGATCCAAAAAAAATTTAAATCATTCACTAGTTATGTTAACATCGAAATACTAAAAATTTAATCAAATTATTTTTTATATTTTAAGCTTGATTTTGATTTTGAGTTTGATTTTAATTTCGAACTAAATAGTAGGTTTCGGATGACCTAAAGTTCAAAATATTCGAGCCAAGCAGGCTTCGGTCCGGACCGGCCCGTCGACGGCCTTGTATATCTGCCAAAAACCAAATATCTCTGGGACTTCGGGCTTGTTTGTTTGGATTCCCGGAACCGGGAATCGGAGGAATGGAGGGAATTGAGAGCCCAATTCCCTCCATTCTGGTGTTTGTTTCAATTCCCCGGACCGGAATCGGGGGAATCGGTTATTTCCCAATTCCCCCGATTTCCCGTTTTAATTCCCTCTCAAAATCAACGGAAAACGCCGATTCGGGATTTCAATTCCCGGTTACTGTAGCACGCTCGGTTTCGTCGAGCTCGTCTTCTCCCCTCCTCCCGCCGAGCTCGTCTTCCCCCGAGCTCGTCTTCTCCGCCGAGCTCGTCTTCTCCGCCGAGCTCGTCTTCTCCGCCGAGCTCGTCTTCTCCCCCGAGCTCGTCTTCTCCGCCGAGCTCGTCTTCTCCCGCCGAGCTCGTCTTCTCCGCCGAGCTCGTCTTCTCCGCGCCGAGCTCGTCTTCTCCGCCGAGCTCGTCTTCTCCGCCGAGCTCGTCTTCTCCGCGCCGAGCTCGTCTTCTCCGCCGAGCTCGTCTTCTCCCCCGAGCTCGTCTTCTCCGCCGAGCTCGTCTTCTCCGCGCCGAGCTCGTCTTCTCCGCCGAGCTCGTCTTCTCCCCCGAGCTCGTCTTCTCCGCCGAGCTCGTCTTCTCCGCGCCGAGCTCGTCTTCTCCGCCGAGCTCGTCTTCTCCGCGTCGAGCTCGTCTTCTCCCCCGAGCTCGTCTTCTCCGCCGAGCTCGTCTTCTCCGCGCCGAGCTCGTCTTCTCCGCCGAGCTCGTCTTCTCCCCCGAGCTCGTCTTCTCCGCCGAGCTCGTCTTCTCCGCGCCGAGCTCGTCTTCTCCGCCGAGCTCGTCTTCTCCCCCGAGCTCGTCTTCTCCGCCGAGCTCGTCTTCTCCACACCGAGCTCGTCTTCTCCGCCGAGCTCGTCTTCTCCACACCGAGCTCGTCTTCTCCACCAAGCTCGCCTTCTCCGCTGCCCTGAATCAGTGTGCCGGAGTGCCGGAGCGCCTGCCTCCCACGATTCGAGAGCTCGTCTTCATCAGAGCTTGCAGAAATTACGGGCAAATTCTCTACAAATGAGAATAAAATCACCATTGAATTTGTATTTGCATCGGATGACCTGACCACAGTGAAGACAAGAGCAGACAACTCCGGAAAGTTGGGGGCCTTCTTCAGCATGAGTCGAAGCCGAAATTTGTCCTGACAATCTTTGGCGAGTTTCGACTTGGCACTTGCTCTCAAACCTTGATGGCATTTCGGTTTTGCCAATGAAATTTGAAACTAGGCGCGATAAGAAGCCTCCCACGGGTTGGCACTAACTTGATAATAGGACTTGTTTCTGTTATTCACAAGGATTGTTTGGCGTGGTAACATGGTTGTCTATTCAACTTGGGTGGATTTTTGTATTAACTTACTAAGATGTATTTTCTAATATATTATGGAATTGATCAATTCCATTCGTCAACCAAACAACGGAAAGGAATTGACCAATTGCCAATTCCCTACAGTAAATACTCATCCAAACACTGTAATTATCTAATTTCCTCAATTCCTTCAATTCCCTGGAATCACTCAATTCCTACGATTCCACAATTCCTAAACCCGGAATCCAAACAAACAGGCCCTTCAAGTCTGAGTCAGACTCGGAAAGCACTCACCAACGGAATTTTTGTTTTTTGACTGGCGGTCGCTTATAAAATGCAGTCGCCGGCAACCCAACGGCTCCGATATTTGATCAAGAGATGGATCGAAGGCTTCGGCTTCTCCTGGTCTCTTGTCCTCCCTCTCTCTCCTTCCGATCTCTCCAAGAAACCCTAGCGAATGGATCGAAGGCTTCGATGGCGCTCGGCCTCCAAGATGCCTCCCTTCGTCGGCGAGTTCCTTCAACCTTTGATTCAGGGTTTTTTCTTCCTTCGTTCTTTTGAATCGATTTATTTCTTTTAGGACCGGTTGTCTTTTCTTCAAGGTTAGTTTCGGATTGTGTTCATTTTTTCCCTTTTTCTCAAAATTTTCATGGTTTTAAGGATTTTTTTTAACCTGTAATGTGGAAATTTAGGGTCTCTACTCCTTCTTGGATCTGAGGATTTTTTTTCGATATTCTCTGTTATCAGGTCTAGGGTTTCATCTTGATTCAAATTTTTTCTGTTCGTTTAGTCTCAGATTCGAGTTTCTTTAGATTCAGAATTCATTCATTTCCCTATTTTCGAATTATTTCCATGTCCTAAGGATTTTTTTGAACTATTTTATGATTTCAAGGATTTTTTCTGTTCTTATGTCGTGATCTTTTAGCGACCCTCATATTAGAATCTAATTTTTTTTTTATAATAAAATTCTCAGAATTTTTAAGTTCTACGAAACAAACATATTCTTAGAATTTTTCTGTTCCTTTTGAATCAAATTTATTTTTTCAGTGTGTTATCTTAGCTCCTAGGCTTTTTTTTTTTTACTTGGAATGTTTTGTTTCCCTATTTTTGAGTTGCTTTTTTCGTGGTTTGAAGGATATCTTTACCCCTTTGGAAAATTTTGAAGGGCGAATGAATCACTTTTAACTGAATATTGGCACTATAGTCTTCTTGAATGTTTGATACTATTCTATGTGTGTGTATATTTTTGAAGTCCATATGTGAGAGTTATGCAAAATTAAACCTACTAAAATTCAGTCCATGTGAGAGCCTGTAACATTTATTGGTTTGCTTAAAACTTTTCTGTCAAAGAGTTGGAACTTCAGATTGTACCTTTGGCTTTTCAGTGTGTTTCAGGATACTATGATCGCAAATTTTCTGTTTCAGTAGCGTTGTTTGTTTCTCTGATCATTAAAGGCGGAACTTCTTTTGCTGTTAATTCCTTGGCTCTTCATTGTGTCTCAGGGATGAGCATGTAAATCATCAGATTGGTTTCACCAGATATATGCAATGATACTAGACCAGCATTAGGCTGTAGTACAAGACCTTAGGGAACTGACCATTTAATGCCGGATCCTTCTTGGATTTTGTGACAACTTTTTATTCTCCATTTTTGTTTTCTAGATCAGTGATTTAGATCTTGATATTTGGATGATGAAACACTGTATTGATGCATTAAACTTGTGTAAATCTGCAGAAATTTCTGACAACCAAAGTTCCATTTTTTTTAGGCATTTGATTGAAATGCATTGACTTTTGTGTCTTTTATGCTATTTGTTGCTGCCTTTGAATTTGTTGTCTTGTATATGATGTTTTGGCTCAGTTCTGCATGTAAATATGCGTTTTTTCTGTTTGTGTAGGCCAATGTTTGCACTGCCTATCAGAGAAGATCTTGCTTTGGAGATGATGTTATCACTGTTGTGTGAGTTCCATTGAGGTTTTTGTTTTCGTTGACTCTAGATTTTATGGCTTTTCATCTGGATTTTTACATGGGAATATTTCCATTGCTTTTTATGGTTTGTTAAAACATTGCTTTTGTTCATCCAGCTATAATCAAATTGTTTGGTTAGCTTTTTATAGCCTAGCTTTATAATATTAGAAGACCTTGATTAAATAAATTATCAATTAGGATAAGAATTTGATAAACCAGATTGTTTTTGTCAGAACTGAGTGGTAAATTGTTTTTTGACCTCGAAGAGATATTTTCCTTTTGATATTTATATAAGCTCATGTTGACATTCTGAGTTGTTTGATATATACAATCTTAGATTTAAGGATGCATGTCTTGAGCATTGTCTAGCACCTATTCTTAAGATTTGTTGCTGTTATGTGTTTTTTCAAGTAGAAAGTTTCGGAATGTAAGACTTCCTTCAATGTCAATATTGGATTTCATAACGGGTCAGATATTCTTTTTTGGTTTTTTAGTTGCTGATGTTTCGCTATGAATTCATGGACCAAAGTAAAACCCAGTGAAGTGGGAGATATTGTTGTTGGCACAGTTTTGGCTCCAGGCTCCCAAAGAGCAATTTAGTCGGAGATATTGTTTTTTCTTGAGCCTGAAGATGTTTATATAAACTTTTGTGTTTAACATTTTGAGTTGCTCAATTTATACAATTTTAGATTTCAGGATACATACCCTGAGGATTTTCTACCACCTATTCTTAAGGTTTGTTGCTGTTGTGTGTTTTTTCAAGCAGAAAGTTTCTGAATGTAAGGTTTTAACGATATCAATATTTGATTTCAGATTTTTTTTGTTTTTCTAGTCGCTGATGTTTTACTTTGAATTCATCTCCATTGTAGGTATTGATGGATAAGACCAAAGTGAAACCAAGTAGGAGATATTGTTGTTTGTACAACTTTGGCTTCAGGCTCTCAAAGAGCAATTTGGTGCAGGATGGTGGCTTCTATGCTGGCTTCCCTGCTGTTACGTTTTCATGTTTCAAATGACTTCTTGTTTTCTAGTTCAAATTTTTATAACCTATTATCATGGGCAAAACGAACACTGTTTTCCCAAAAATTGTGAATCGGCAGTGTGCATGTGATCTTTGAGTGATTGTTGATGTTGCTGCTACTATTGAAGCAAGGTTTTAGGATGTTGATGAGGTTTTCGTCATAGTTTATTGTATGTTATGTTCACTAATTTCTGCATATTTTAAAATGATATTATTTTGTGAGTAATTTAGGCCTTGCAGCTTGGTATGGAATCTATATGATGAATCCAGTTGGATAGGAAGGACTGATAAATTAAAAAATCTCTCTCTATTAATTTCTTTTTTCTTATTTGGCTTATGTTGGTGAAGTTTTTTTCTCATGTTTTTCATGCCTTAACATGTGAAATTTGTTTCTCATCTGAGGCACATCAAATGCAACGGGCTGAAGATTGTCTTGTTCCCATGGGCATTAGTTCTAAAATTGTTGTTGAACATGGTATGACATGACAGGAGTAAGATGAATCTGCTCGTAAGTTTTTTATATTTGTACATCTTGTCTACTTTTACTGCAATTGAGGAAATTTCTCTTGTGATTTTTCATTTGTATGTGTAGGTTGAATCCCACAAGAAAGCAATCGTAGCTATTGTTGCTGGCAAATTATATTTTCCAATATTATCCTTTTCCATTGTTGTGGTGCTATCAGGACAAAATTATGCTTTCTGAATCATGTTAAGAGTATTTCAAAATGAATGATAGCTTGTCGGCTGTCAAAGTATGCAATTACTGTATAAGTTTTCAACTCGACTTTGATTTAAAAATCTGTCAAGAATGTAACGAGAGTAGCAGGAAGTCACAGATTATTATCGTCCAAAGTGAATTGATTCCCTGTTTTCAGATTTCATGTGGGATGCATTGCTGACTTGGGTTAACATATGGTTGTTTGTTATCTCAAAGTTGGACCAAAAAGTTTTCATAAATTTGCATGCCCTTTGCTATGATCCAGTACAGCCAAATGTGTAACGCCCTTGTCGTCTCCGATTGAACTACAACACAAGTTGACAATATATATATAAAAGGTTTACAGAATACATATAATTAAAATTTATTTTCTCGATACGAATATAGTTCAGATAACATAACAAAACGTGGTCTCACTGAAAATATTCAAGTCTTCAAAAGTATTCTCATACATAAAAATAGAATAACATGTAAATAAATCAGCTCCAAGTGTAGTCGCGCACATACTCTCTACTACTGTAGTCACCTGTGTCTAACTGTTACTCTCCTGTGGATGGAAAAAATCAAAGAATGAGCCACGAATGTTCAGTAGAGAATTACCTCCTCCAAACTGTAGGAGAGATCAAATATTTAGGTGGCAATAATAAAATTAATATAGTAGCATTAAAAATAATACAACAACAATGATGATTAGATAAATCAACATCCACAATAAGGAATGAATCAACAAGGATATCTTATGGGTGTGGCTGGACCCCCTACCAAGCAGAGTCATACTACACTGCACTCCCAACTACTGATGGAGTGGTGATCCCGTCTAATCATACAACGAATCACGTCCCCTACAACTCAGGAGATTGACTACATAAAGATATCACAATCACGATAGCCAATGGTTAGGGACAGTGACTATGAACTCCCCTACAGATATTATGGAGACGGTCGCACCCCCCACCAAGCAGAGTCGAATCAATTTACACGTAAATTAGTATATGGGTGTGGCTGGACCCCCTACCAAGCAAAGTCATACCACGCTGCACTCCCAACTACTGATTGAGTGGTGATCTCGTCTAGTCACACAACGGATCACGTCCCCTACAACTCATGAGACCGACTACTGTCACGTTTGACAATCTCGCTAATCCCGTACCAAAGTAGGGAATCGCCGACTGGTACCAGTCAAATAGAGTCCCACTACATACATCCCTCAAGATACCAAAAGCTCAGCCACAATAAATATCGAGTCAAGATTACCAAGCGATAGAAAGGAGTCGACTCAATCACAAATCAGACTATCTAGCTAGAAGACATTGTCAAAGAAAGGATTTGAGACCACCAATAGAATCAGCATGAAAAACCGAGTCCAACGACTCCTAGACCATCACAATCGGATCTCAAATGAGAAGGTTATGACTGTTCAAATGTATATATGCAATTTAGCCCCTATATCACTCCAAATTACAACTCCGTCATCAAGATAAATAATTTCCATCAACGCTACATTATGAACCTCAAAATTATCATATTCTTATCAACAACCATTGATCCAACAATTTATCCCCTAAGTCCTTAATAATTTCAAATTTAATCTTACAGTATATTCTTCACAAAAGTCCCCAATGCAATTTGATTCACAGATTAATCCTTCAAGTTTCTAGGTCATAACCAATCCAGTCGATTTTCAAATAAATCATAATTTGATTCCATTTTACAAATTCATCCTTAATGACATTTAAATATCCCAATCAAATTTCAACACAATCATAAATCCAATTATCTCAAACTCAAATCAATTTAATCAATCTTACTAAATTCCTCCAATCCAATCTGCAATCGATTTTAATTTCAATTCGTAATAGTCAGACTCATCTCAATGAACCAAATCATAAATTCAGATTACTTAGTTTGATCTAACCATTCACCTCATCATTAGTTCGATTAACCTCAAGCCTGATTCAAACCAATTCCAAAACCAGATTCTAAACCAAAACCGATTATGAACCAAGTCTAAACCAAAATCGACTTTAAACTAACCAAAACCAAAACCAAAACCAATCTTCTTTAAACTATACCTAAACCAAAACCAACTTTAAACTAAACCAAAACCGTTGTCTCCGCTGGGCTACGGCTGCCACCAGGCCATCGCCTCTAGCATCGTCAGATCCGCGCTTCCCCGCACCTCCGGTTGTCGTCAACCCATGCCGTCGGGCCGAAGCAAGAGCCGCCACAGCCTGCGCAGCCTGAGCGGCCTGCGCAGCAACATGCTGGTAGACCCCGGCCCGCGCAGTCGTGCGCCTGCCACCAGCCGCTCCCGTCGCCCTGCCACATGCCGGAATTGCACCGGCGCCGGGTCCCATGCTGGAGCCGTGCTGCCACCAGGTTTCGTGCTGCCTGTGCACGATGCCTGCGCGCAACGGCACCGCACGCCACCACACCGCACGCCGCCAGCGTCAGCCGCCTTCCTCCGGCCGCCCTGCTCTCCGCCGGCGAAGAAGATGGAGAGGAAGATGGAGTTTTTCGCAGAATTATCTAATTTCTATCAGTTTTGCTTAAATTTAGGTTATCATCATCTTGCTAAATATCATGAGGGTCACTAAGTTTACCAATTATTCAACATGAACTTATCTCTGGAATAGAGGCAAAGAAAGAACGGATGAAAATAACTCAACCAACCTCGAATCTCGATAATGATCATCCCGAATCTTCTTGCCACTCCGTAAGCCTTCCCAACGATCGTTCCTTGACTCTCTCTCTATCTTCAAATCGGCTCTCGATCTGTCAGGATTTAGTGGGTGGTTGTTGCCTATAAATAAAGGCGGTTATTGGGTTGTGGGCCCGAGTAATGGGCCGTTATGGAGTAACGAGTGGTTACATTCCTACCCCCTTAAATAAATTTGGTCCCCAAATTTAAAATAAACATACCTCAAAAGATATGGAGGTATTTGCCCCTGATGTCCTCCTTTCTCTCCCAAGTGGCCTTGTCCGCAAAGTGATGCTGCCACCGTACTTTTACTAAAGGGGTCACCTTTCTTCTCAATACATGTTCTTTTCGTTCCAAAATTTGAATTGGCTGCTCCTCACAAGTCAAGTCCTCCCTCGGCTGTAACTACTGAAATGATAGTATATGTGTGGCATCTGGGATGTACTTCCTTAGCATTGACACATGGAAGACGTTATGCACATTAGCTAAGACCGGAGGTAAGGCAAGTTTATAAGCAACTGCTCCAATTCTCTCCAAGATCTCAAAGGGGCCAATATAACGAGGTGAGAACTTGCCCCTCATCCAAAATCTCATCACGCCCTTTGTTGGAGAGATCTTTAGAAAAATATGGTCGCCCACGAGAAACTATAGATCTCGCCTCCTAGTATTAGCATAACTCCTTTGTCTGCTTTATGCTGTGAGCAACCTCTTTCGAATCACCTCAATCTTCTTGGTAGCTAACTGAACCAACTCTGGTCCCAAAATTTGCCTCTCACCAACCTCTGTCAAACACACAGCGGATCTACACTTCCTCCCATACAAAGCCTCATAAGGTGCCATTTGAATATCAGCATGATAACTATTGTTATAGGTGAACTCAGCTAGACACAAATGAGAGTCCCAACTCCCCTTGAAATCCAAAGCACACACTCTCAGCAAGTCCTTTAGGGTCTGGATTGTTCTCTCTAATTGACCATCAGTTTGAGGGTGATATGCAGTACTAAAATGTAGCTTCGTCCCCAAAGCTTTCTGGAAACTACCCCAAAATCATGAAGTGAATTTGGGACCTCTATTGGAGATGATGGTAACGGGTACTCCATGAAGTTTTACTACTTCCTCCATGTATAATTCAGCAAGCTTGTCCAAGGAGTAGGTCATCTTATAGGAAGGAAATGGGCTAACTTAGTTAACCGATCCACCACAACCCAAATAGCATCCAACCCTTTCCTTGTCCTGAGTAACCCAGCCACAAAGTCCATGGTCACATGTTCCCATTTCCATTCAGGGATAGGGAGTGGCTATAACTTTTCCGATAATTTTTAGTGTTCAATTTTGACTTGTTGACACACTAAACATTTGGAAATAAATTCTGCAATATCTCTCTTCATGCCATGCCACCAATAATTTTGCTTCATGTCTCAGTACATTTTTGTACTTCTTGGGTGTACTGAGAAACGAGAGCGATGAGCCTCGTTTAGCAATTCTTGCTTCAATTGAAAATCATCAGGGACACACAACCGACCCTGATATCGAATCACACCATCAGTAGTCACATCAAACCCTGGTTTAGAACCTTGAGTTAACTCAAGTTTTAAGGTCTGCAACCTAGGATCTTTCAACTGGCACTCTTTAAGTTTCAGCACCAATTTTGACTCTAGGCGCAATCCAACTAGCAATCCTCGTTGAGTCTCTATTATAATGGTTAGTTTCATATCTCCCAAGGTTTCTAAGATCTTCCATCTTCTACCAATAAATGTGCTGAGTATCCTACCGATTTCCTACTAAGTGCATCTGCAACAACATTAGCTTTACCTGGGTGGTAGTTGATTGAGCAATCATAGTCCTTGAGAAAATCCATCCATCTCCTCTGTCTCATATTAAGTTCTTTCTGGGTGAAAAGATATTTCAAACTCTTATGATCTGTAAAGATTTCAAATGTCTGTCCATAAAGATAATGCCTCCAAATTTTTAGTGCAAAAATGACGGCTACTAACTCAAGGTCATGAGTGGAATAATTTTTCTCATGGGCCTTCAATTGCCTAGAGGCATAGGCTATCACTTTTCCATGTTGCATTAGAACGCAAACTAATCCGTTGATGGAAGCATCACTGTATACCACCAACCCATTACCACCGGAAGGTATGGTCAACACTGGTGTAGTAGTTAACCTTCTCTTTAATTCTTGAAAACTTTGCTCACAGTCCTCAGCCCAATCAAATTTAACATTCTTTTGAGTCAATCGAGTCAGTGGAGTAGCAATCTTGGAAAAGCATTTCACAAATCTTCTATAGTAACCTACCAATCCAAGGAAGTTTCTCACTTCAGTTACATTAGTGGGCCTCTTCCAATCAACACAGCTTCTATTTTTTTGGGATCCACTGATATACCAGCACCAGAGATCACGTGACCCAAGAAAAACACCTCCGACAACCAAAAGCCACACTTACTAAGTTTGTCATATAATTTTTCTTGTCTCAAGGTTTCCAACACAATTCTAAGATGTTGCTCGTGCTCATTGTGACTCTTGGAATATATTAGGATGTCATCTATAAAGACAATGACAAATTGATCTAAATACTGCCTGAAGGATCATTAAATCCATAAAGATAGTAGGTGCATTGGTCAAGACAAATGGCATAACAAGAAATTCGTAATGTCCATAGCGAGTTCTGAAGGCCATCTTTGGGATATCCTCCTCCTTAACCTTGAGTTGATGGTAGCCAGATCTTAGGTCAATCTTCGAGTACACTTGGGTACCCTGTAACTGATCAAAGAGGTCGTCAATCCGCGAGAGAGAATATTTGTTCTTTACTGTGCTTTGATTTAACTGATGGTAATCTATGCATAATCTCATAGTCCCGTCTTTCTTCTTCACAAAAAGAACTGGTTCACCTCAAGGAGATGCACTAGGGCGTATGTAACCCTTGTCTAAGAGCTCTTGCAATTGTTTCTTCAACTCTACTAACTCCACTGGTGCCATTCTATAAGGGGGTTTCGAGATCGGAGCTACACCGGGCATGAGGTCTATGCTAAACTCCACCTCTCTGTTTGGAGGTAATCCTGATAACTCCTCGGAAAAGACCTCTGGATACTCTTGGACAATAGGGATGTCCTCTAATTGAGGTGCACTCAATTGCTCCTCCGAGATAAAGGCTAGATACCCTTTACAACCCTTCATCAATAGTTATTGAGCTTGGAGAAAAGAAATGATAGGAGGAAAGTTTCCTTGCACACCGGAGAAGGTAAAAGCGGTTTGCCCAGGTGGTCTGAAGGTTACTACCTTCGTGAAATAGTCAACACTGACATGATAAGTTGCTAACCAGTCCATGCCTAAAATAACGTCAAAGTCCTTGAAATTCAATAGGACTAGGTCCACGGTGAGTTCTTGATTCTCTATTCTAATAGTACACTGTTTGAATACTTGATCTACAATCATCTTATTGCCAGTAGGTGTCCCAACTATTAAGTTTGTCTCTAGAGGTTCAGCCTTTCTAATCAGCTTGATAGCAAAGTGAGGGGCAATAAAAGAATGTGTAGATCCAAAATCGATCAATATAGAAGCAATCATATTATCAATAAGAATTGTACCTTGCACCACATCCTCTGAAGCATTCGCATCGGCCTGGGACAAAGCATAAACTCGAGCTAGTGCTGGGTCCTTCTTCGGGATGGAATTCTTCCATCGTTGATTTTGAGGGTCCTTTTTCGGGATGGAATTCTTCCATCGTTGATTTTGATTCTGTCCAGTATTTTGCCGAGTGTTCAATGATTTTGGATAGTCCCTTGCAAAATGCCCTGATTGTTGGCACTTGTAGCAAAGACGCTCCCCACTATTACTCCTTGGGCAAGATCCTGCCCTATGTCCCCACTGGCCGCACAGATAACATTTATCTCTGTCATACGTTACAGTCCACCCCATGGTGCTCCTCAGCTCCCCAGGCCTGAATCTCTTCTCTGGCCTCTGTACTGATGTTCAGGTTAGTGGTCTAGGATGATTCTTCAATGACTCCTCCCTTAGTGACCGAGAATGAGCTTGTATTTTCTCCACTGAGAGGGCCTTACTTACAACCTCTCAATAGGTCTTCAGATCAAAATAGGCTACATGCTCTCTGATCCCCTCAGTTAGTCCATCCTCAAATAACTGAATCCATTCGTCATCCTTAGAGACGGAGTCTGGGAGAAAACGGCAAATCCTGTTGAACTCAGCTTCATATTGTTGAACTGTTCGATTGCCCTGCCAGATGTTAAGGAGTTTTCGTCGCATTTCCTTTTGAACTGCTGCAGGGATGAACTTTTGCAGGAAGTATTCTTTAAATTCTTCCTAGCTAACACTCTCATTGGGCTCGCCCAAAGACCTCAAAGTGGTTTTCCACCAGGCATCAACATCACCTTGTAATAAGTAGACTGCCAGCTTCAACTTTTCCCCATTCGGGCAATCAATAGCCTCAAAGGCTTTCTCTATCTCCCGTAGACAGGTGTCCACCTCGTCGGGATCATCACATCCAGAAAATGTTGGAGGCCCCATCTTCTTGAACTAAGTGAGAAAGGGGTTAGGATTATTCCTCCATCCCTTCCACCTCCACTACTAGAACCGGCCCCCATCTGCTGGTTGAGGAATAGCATCAGAGTTTCTTGGAGTGTCATCTTGGTATTTTCCTCTCCCGTCCCACAACCTCGACTAACTCCTCTAGTTCTTGCACGTCGTGGAACACCCTCCTCAATATTGGGAGTGCCACGTCCACGGCCCATGGCAATAGCTCCACGACCACGAATAGGGGCACGATGGGGAGGCATATTGAACCTGTAAATAAGGATTTGGAGATTCAGTATTTCGGATGACACCAAAGAATATTTTATAACGAAATAAATATGAAAACTATGTCATTCTTAAACCTTATGCTCTGCTAACATAAAAGTTGTAACGCCCCTGTCGTGTCCGATTGAACCACAACATAAGTGGACAACATACATATAAAAGGTTTACAAAATACATAGAATTAAAATTTATTTTCTCGATACAAAAATAGTTCAGATAACATAACAAAACGTGGTCTCACTAGAAATACTCAAGTCCTCAAAAGTATTCCCATACAGAAAAATAGAATAACATGTAAATAAATCAGCTCCAAATGTAGTTGCGCACGTACTCTCTGCTATTGTAGTCACCTGTGCCTAGCTGCCACTCTCCTGTGGATAGGAAAAATCAAAGAATG
Source organism: Trichopus zeylanicus subsp. travancoricus (assembly GCA_005019695.1). Taxonomy (NCBI): domain Eukaryota; kingdom Viridiplantae; phylum Streptophyta; class Magnoliopsida; order Dioscoreales; family Dioscoreaceae; genus Trichopus; species Trichopus zeylanicus. The sequence goes on along the minus strand of RXID01016178.1, from coordinate 8,705 downwards.
AGCCACGAATGCTCAGTAGGGAGTTACCTCCTCCAAACAGTAGGAGAGATCAATATTTTGGTGGCAACAATAAAATTAACGCAGTAGCATTAAAAATAATACAACGACAATGATGATTAGATAAATCAACATCCACAACAAGGAATGAATCAACAAGGATATCTTATGGCTGTGGCTGGACCCCCTACCAAGCAGAGTCATACCACGCTACACTCTCAATTGCTGATGGAGTGGTGATCCTGTCTAGTCACACAACGGATCACATCCCCTACAACTCAAGAGGCCGACTACATAAAAATATCACAATCACGATAGCCAATGGTTAGGAACAGTGACTATGGACTCCCCTACAGATATTACGGAGACGGTCGCACCCCCCACCAAGCAGAGTCGAACCAATCTACACGTAAATCAATATATGAGTGTGGCTGGACCCCCTACCAAGCAGAGTCATACCACGCTGCACTCCCAACTGCTGATGGAGTGGTGATCCCGTCTAGTCACACAATGGATCACATCCCCTACACCTCAGGAGATCGACTACTGTCAGGTCTGACAGTCTCGCTAATTCCGTACCAAAGTAGGGAATCGCCGACTGGTACTAGTCAAATAGAGTCCCACTACATATGTCCCTCAAGATACCAAAGGTTCAGCCACAATAAATATCGAGTCAAGATTACCAAGCGACAGAAAGGAGTCGACTCGATCACAAATCAAACTATCTAGCTAGAAGACATCATCAAAGGAAGGATTTGAGATCACCAATAGAATCAGCATGAAAAACCGAGTCCAACGACTCCTAGACCATCACAATCGGATCTCAAATGAGAAGGTTATGACTATTCAAATGTACATATGCAATTTAGCCCCTATATCACTCCAAATTACAACTCTGTCATCAAGATAAATAATTTCCATCAATGCTACATTATGAACCTCAAAATTTTCAGATTATTATCAATAGCCATTGATCCAACAATTTATCCCCCAAGTCCTTAATAATTCCAAATTTAATCATTACAGTATATTCTTCACAAAAGTCCCCAATATAATTTGATTCATAGATTAATCCTTCAAGTTTCTAGGTCATAACCAATCTAGTCAATTTCCAAATAAATCATAATTTGATTCCATCTTACAAATTCATCCTTAATGAGATTTAAATATCCCAATCAAATTTCAACACAATCATAAATCCAATTATCCCAAACTCAAATCAATTTATCAATCAATTTAATCAATATTACTCCTCCAATCTAATATGCAATCAATTTCAATTCCAATTCGTAATAGTCAGACTCATCTCAATGAACCAAATAATAAATTCAGATTACTTAGTTTGATCTAAACCATTCACCTCATCATTAGTTCGATTAATCTCAAGCCTGATTCAAACCAATTCTAAAACTAGATTCTAAACCGAAACTGATTCTGAACCAAGTCTAAACCAAAATCGACTTTAAACTAACCTAAACTAAAACCAACTTTAAATCAAAACCAAAACCAATCTTCTTTAAACTATACCTAAACCAAAACCAACTTTAAACTAAACCAAAACCAATCATCTTCTTCCTCCTCAAACTCTAATCTAATCTGACGCCGACGCCGCTGCCAGGCCATCATGCCGTCAGGCCGCCCTGCTGCCATGTCGCCACGCCGCCGTCTCCGCTGGGCCACGGTTGCCGCCAGGCCACCGCCTCCAACGTCGTCAGATCCGCGCTTCCCCGCACCTCTGGTCATCGTCAACCTGTGCCGTTTGGCTGAAGCAGGCGCCGCTGCAGCCTACGTAGCCCGAGTGCCCTGCGCAGTCGCATGCTGGCGGACCCCGGCCCGCGCAGTTGTGCGCCCACCACCGGCCGCTCTCGTCGCCATGCCACGCGCCGGAATTGCATCGGCGCCGGGTCTCGTGCTGGAGCCGTGCTGTCGCTGGGTTTCATGTTGCCTGTGCACGATGCTTGCGCGCAACGGCACCACACGCCGCCACACTGCACACCGCCAGCGTCAGCCGCCTTCCTCCGGCCGCCCTGCTCTCCGCCGGCGAAGAAGATGGAGTGGAAGATGGAGTTTTTCGCAAAATTATCTAATTTCTATCAGTTTTGCTTAAAGTTAGGTTATCATCATCTTCCTAAATATCATGAGGGTCACTAAGTTTACCAATTATTCAACATGAACTTATCTCAGGAATAGAGGCAAAGAAAGAATGGATGAAAATAACACAACCTACCTCGAATCTCGATAATGATTGTCCTGAATCTTCTAGTCACTCCGTAAGCCTTCCCAATGATCGTTCCTTAACTCTCTCTCTACCTTCACATAGGCTCTCGATCCATCAGGGTTTAGTGTATGGTTGTTGCCTATAAATAAAGGTGGTTATTGGGTTGTGGGTTGTGGGCCCGAGTAATGAGCCGTTATGGAATAACGGAGGGTTACAAAATGGTCCTTAATATTTATTTATTTGTTTTCGCAATTTTGCATGGAGAAAAAAACCATGTTTGATAGCTACATTGTAGTATATAAGTTTGTGCAAAACCTTCACTTTTTTCGTCAGTAAGAATGCTGATGAAAATGAGCTCATCTTGGCGTCCGTCCTTCAAGGATTCTTTGATGCAGTTGGCATTCTTCTCAATTTTTTTTCTAGTACTTCTGCAAGTATTTTGAAGTCCATCTCATTCTGATCCTCCTGTCTCCTTTCAGGAAGGATGTGGAGAAGATCTTATTTTACTGTTCATTAAGGAAATTGTTAATGGGCGGTATGGATTTCATTACTATTTCTACCAATCTCTTCAGCTAGATATTTGTTTGTTAAGATAATCATAATTGTTGACAAGGTTATTCACTTTTTATGAATTCTAACAATCTTCTTTTGCTGTTTAGACTCAGCCGAAATGAAATACAATTCTATGAAGGTTACTTGGGAATAAGATAAAATATTCTTGTTTCAGTGTATTATGGCCTTTCTCATGGCATTCTCTAGCTAACATTTGAGTAGATTTCAACATTTTATCTGAGGATTATCCTCGAAGTTGATGCAATGGCACTACTATTGCAAAAAGGGTTGCAACTAATGATGGTAATAGCCTGATGGTTTTGTTTGAGAAGCCAATTTAATTTCCCATTCCATATACCATCTTTGGAGTTCATTACCGAATCTATGAAGTATGAAATGTGTAAAAGGTTTCCAGATTTTGCTCTTTTTTGTTGCATTTGGTCCCTATCAGCCTTTCCATCCTATTGTCGTTCTTTTCATATTTCTGTCTCATTGCTGCTGCATTCTGATTATCACTCAATGATTCTTGACTGCAAATACTGGATGGAGTTAAACACCATTTGTTGAACTTAGAATTGCAGTTGTTCTTTTAGTTAAACATTCGATGAACTTTTGTATCAAACATGTAAGAAAGTTTATTAAAATTAAGATGATGGTTGTCCTAGGTTACTAACCGCATGTTGTTGGTAAGTTTAAATTCAATCACATTCTGTTCGGTTTTTCATTATTTTTTATCAATCTTTTATTTTTCATATATTCTTTTTTATTTATATTTTTGTTCATCTTTTAATTTTCCTTTATTCTTTTTTTCTAGTTCTTATTGTTCTTTTGATTTTGATTTTTGCTATTTTTTTAATTTTCTGTTCCTTTTCATCTTGTTCTTTTTTCAATTTTTATTTCTTCTTTTTTTTGCTTAATCTTTGTTTTGTTTTTTTTTAATGTTTTGGTTCTTGTTGTTCTTTTTAAAAATTTTTGTTTTTGTTTTTATCTTTTTTATTTTTTCTTCTTATTTTTCTTATTTATTTTTAGTTTGAAAGTTTATTATTATTATTCTTCTTCTTTTCGTTCTTTTAGTTTATATCTTGTACTTCTTTTTCGAATCTTTTTCTATGTTTTAGTTTGTGTAATCTTCTTTTTTATTTGATTTTCAGTTTGACTTCTTTTAATTGTATTATTTCAGTTGCTTAGTGTTCTTCATTAATTTTTCAGTTTAATATCTTTTAATTTTTCAATTTTTTCTTTTTCTTAATATTAATATTTATCTTAGTTCTTTTATTCTTCCCATTTTTCTTCTTTTTTAATTTTTAGCTTTTCATCTTTTAATTTTTCTTTCTTTTTTTTCTTTTTCTTTTTCTTGTTCTTGTTCTTCTTTTGGTTTTCATTTCTTCTACTATTTCTTTTATTTTTAGTTCTTCTTCTTCTTCTACTTCTTCTTCTTTTTCTTAATCTTCATTTTGGTTTTTTAATATTTTTGCTCTTTTATATTTTGATTTTTGTTCTTCTTCATCTTAATTTTTGTTTTAGCTCTTTTAATCATCTTTTTTTTAATTTCAATTCTTTTTCCGCTTTTAATTTTTTAGTTCTTTCGCTTAATATTATTGTTTGTTTTAGTTCTTTCAATCTTCTTATTTTTGTTCTTTTAGTTTTCTTTTCTTCTTCATTTTTAATTTTTCTTTATTTTTTCGTTTTTCTTCATGTTCTTATTCTTCTTTTAATAGTCATTTCTGCTTCTTTTTTTTTATTTTCAGTTCTTTTTTTTGTTGTTCTTCCATTAGTTTTCATTTCTTATTCTTATTATTCTTATTCTTTGTTTTGGTTTTTTTATTTTTTCTTTTATGTTTTGGTTCTTTTTTTTCATCTTAATTTTGGTTTTAGTACTTTTGTTCTTTTATTTTTGTTCTTCTTATTCTTCTTCTATTAATCTTTCATTTTGAATGTTTATTTGTTTTCCTCTTCTTTTAGTTCTATTTTTCAGTTCATTTAATTTAGTTCTTGTTTTCTTTTCTAAATTTTGTTTTGTGTTTTAGTTCACTTAATCTTCTTTTTCTTCTCCTTACTTTTTATTTTTGTTCCTTTGATTTTCATTTTCTTAGGATTTTTTTTAATTATTTTAATCATTTTTTTAATTTTAGTTCTTGTTCCACTTTAATTTTTCAGTTCCTTTTTTAATATTAATATTTTTTTTTGATATTCTTGCTTTTCTTGTTTTAGTTTTCTTTTCTTTTTCTATTTTTAATTTTAATTTTTTAATTTTACTTGTCTTTTTTTCCCCTCTTAGTCTTCTTCTTCTTTTAATTTTCATTTCTTCTACTTCTTTTTATTTTAATTTTTAATTTTTTTCTTCTTGTTTTTCCTTAAGTTTTCAAATCTTTTTCTTTTTAATATAGTTAAGTTTTTTTATTTCTTTTTCTTCTTATTCGTCTTCTAGTAATTTTCAGTTCAAATATTTAGTCTTTTTGTTCTTCTTTTACTTCTTTGTTTTAGTTTTTTTAATTTACATCTTGTTCTTCTTTTTTGAATCTTGTTCTATATTTTAGTTCATTTAATCATTTTCTTCTTCTTTATTTGATTTTCAGTTTAGTTTTTTTTATTTGTATTGTTTCAATTTCTTAATATTCTTCATTTATTTTTCTGCTAGGAATCTTTGTTTTAGTTCTTTTAACCATCTTGTTTTTGTTCTTTTGATTTTTTGTTCATCTTCTTCTTTTTAATTTTTATTTTAATTCTTTTAATCTTCTTCTTCTTCTCCTTAGTTTTTGTTTTGTTCTTTCAATCTTCTTCAACTTAATATTTGTAGTTCTTTTGACTATTTATTTAAATTTTAGTTTTTTTTCGTCTTTTAATTTTTAAAATTTTTTTGCCTTCTTAATATAAATATTTATTTTAATCCTTTTAATACTTTTGTTTTTATTCTTTTATTTTTTTCTTCTTATTTTTAAATTTTTAGTTTTTTTATCTTTTAATTTTTTTCTTGTTCTTGTTCTTCTTTTGATTTTCATTTCTTCTACTACTTCTTTTTTTAATTTTCAGTTTGTTTTCTTCTTATTGTTCCTTCAGTTTTCATTTCTTCTTCTTCTTCTTCTTTCTGGTAATCTTTGTTTTGGTTTTTTTAATTTTTTATGTTTTGATTCTTATTCTTCATCGTCTTAATTTTTATTTTAATTCTTATCTTCTGTCATTTATTTTTCTTCATATTCTTCTTGTATTTATTTTCAGTTGAAAGTTTATTCTTCTCCTCCTCCTCCTTTTAGTTCTTTTAATCTACATTTTGTTCTGTGTTTTAGTTTGTTTAATCTTCTTCGTTTGATTTTCAGTTTGACTAACTTTAGTTGTATTATTTGAGTTCATTAATGTTCTTTATTTATTTTTTAGTTTAATGTGTTCATTTATTCTTCTTTTTTTATTTTCTTTTTCTTCTAGTTCCTTCTTTTAGTCTTTCTAGTCTTCTTCTTTTACTTCTTCTTCTTCTTCTTCTTCTTCAATTCACCATTTTATGTTTTAGTTTATATTTTAGTAATAGTTAAATTTTGTTGTTTAGTTCAAGGATTTTATGTTTTAGTTTGTATTCTTGTTCTTTTGGTCTACATATTCTTCTTCTTAATTTTTTAAAGTTTTTATTATTATATTTTTATCATTATAATTTTCATCTCTTTTTTTAATCTTTTGTTGTTTTTCTTTTCCTTCTAAGATTCTTTGTTTTAGTTTTTTTAATCTTCTTTTTTTCTTTGATTTTTAGTTCTTCTTTTTCTTTTTATCTTTATTTTAGCTCTTTTATTATTATTCTTCTTCTTTTGGGTTTTTGTTTTGTTTCTTTTGATCTTTTTTTCTTAATATTTATTTTAGTTCTTTTAATCATCTTTTTCTAAATTCAGTTCTTTTTTCGCTTTTAATTTTTCAGTTCTTTTTCTCCTCTTAATATTAAATTTGTTTTACTTCTTTTAATCTTCTTGTTTTTCTTCTTTTAGTTTTCTTTACTTCTTATTTTTAAATTTAGTTTTTTATCATTTTTTAATTTTTTCCTTTTCCTTATTGTTCTTGTTCTTTCTTTTGATTTTCATTTCTTCTACTACTTCTTTTAGTTTTCAGTTCTTTTTTTTCTTCGTCCCTTTAGTTTTCATTTCTTCTTATTCTTCCTTTTCTTAATCATTGTTTTGTTTTTTTAGTCTTTTTGTTCTTTTATGTTTTGGCTCTTGTTATTCTTCATCTTAATTTTTGTTCTAGTTCTTACCTTCTTTTATTTCTTTTTGTTCTGACTTCTCATTCTATTATTTCGGTTTGTCATTGTTCTTCATTTATTTTTCTTTTTAATGTTTTAGTTTATTCTTCTTTTTTTATTTGTTTCTTCTTCCATTTTCTTATTTTAGTTCCTCTAACCTTCTACTTCTTCTTTTTCTTCTTGAGTTCTTCATTGAATGTTTTACTTAATATTTCTTTAGTAGTTAAATTTTATGTTTTGGTTCAAAATTTTTATGTTTTAATTTGTATTCTTTTTCTTTCGGTCTACATGTTCTGCTTCTCAATTTTTTAAATTTGTTATTATTATATTTTTATCATTATAATTTTCATCTCCTGTTTTAACCTTTTGTTGTTCTTTTTCTTCTAAGATTGTTTGTTTTAGTTTTTTTAATCTTCTTGTTTTTTTTTGTTTGATGTTTAGTTTTTCTTCTTCTTTTTATCTTTATCTTAGCTCTTTTATTATTCTTCTTCTTCTTCTTGCTTTTTGTTTTGTTTCTTTTGATCTTTTTTCTTAATATTTATTTTAGTTCTTTTAATTATCTTTTTCTAAATTCAGTTCTTTTTTCGCTTTTAATTTTTCAGTTCTTTTTCTCCTCTTAATATTAAATTTGTTTTACTTCTTTTAATCTTCTTGTTTTTCTTCTTTTAGTTTTCTTTACTTCTTATTTTTAAATTTAGTTTTTTATCATTTTTTAATTTTTTCCTTTTCCTTATTGTTCTTGTTCTTTCTTTTGATTTTCATTTCTTCTACTACTTCTTTTAGTTTTCAGTTCTTTTTTTTCTTCGTCCCTTTAGTTTTCATTTCTTCTTATTCTTCCTTTTCTTAATCATTGTTTTGTTTTTTTAGTCTTTTTGTTCTTTTATGTTTTGGCTCTTGTTATTCTTCATCTTAATTTTTGTTCTAGTTCTTACCTTCTTTTATTTCTTTTTGTTCTGACTTCTCATTCTATTATTTCGGTTTGTCATTGTTCTTCATTTATTTTTCTTTTTAATGTTTTAGTTTATTCTTCTTTTTTTATTTGTTTCTTCTTCCATTTTCTTATTTTAGTTCCTCTAACCTTCTACTTCTTCTTTTTCTTCTTGAGTTCTTCATTGAATGTTTTACTTAATATTTCTTTAGTAGTTAAATTTTATGTTTTGGTTCAAAATTTTTATGTTTTAATTTGTATTCTTTTTCTTTCGGTCTACATGTTCTGCTTCTCAATTTTTTAAATTTGTTATTATTATATTTTTATCATTATAATTTTCATCTCCTGTTTTAACCTTTTGTTGTTCTTTTTCTTCTAAGATTGTTTGTTTTAGTTTTTTTAATCTTCTTGTTTTTTTTTGTTTGATGTTTAGTTTTTCTTCTTCTTTTTATCTTTATCTTAGCTCTTTTATTATTCTTCTTCTTCTTCTTGCTTTTTGTTTTGTTTCTTTTGATCTTTTTTCTTAATATTTATTTTAGTTCTTTTAATTATCTTTTTCTAAATTCAGTTCTTTTTTCGCTTTTAATTTTTCAGTTCTTTTTCTCCTCTTAATATTAAATTTGTTTTACTTCTTTTAATCTTCTTGTTTTTCTTCTTTTAGTTTTCTTTTCTTCTTATTTTTTAAATTTAGTTTTTTTTCATCTTTTAATTTTTTCCTTTTTCTTATTGTTCTTGTTCTTTCTTTTGATTTTCATTTCTTCTACTACTTCTTTTAGTTTTCAGTTCTTTTTCTT